>APFE030176644.1:46611-136431 GCA_000404065.3 Pinus taeda
AATGAGGGTGTTTAGAGGGAATTTGACTCTTTATAGACCCAATTTGAAAAATTTACTTACCAAACCCACTTTCTAATGTTTTGTTTTGGCATTCACTTTTAACACTTATTTGAGTTTTCTTTGTCCTGATTTTGGCTCTTTGAGTGCTTTAACTCCATTATTTTTGCAGGTAGACCATCTGATGGACTCTGGCGAGAAGACCAGGGTTATTGCCGGCATTTTGAAGAATTTTTGAAATTTCCTTATTTTTTGCAAAATTGACATGACCTTGGGTTTAAAAATAGGGTTTTTAAATCCAAGGTATAAATGAACTGTACCTGATGAAAATATCAATAAAACATATTTACATACCTCCTTCTGGCTTGCTGGGGACTCATGGACTTTTGACTCATGAAATTGCAAAGACTTTTGACCGAAACCCTAGACCTAAGACTTTGGATTTCAAGACAAAGCAAAACAAATGTGACACAAGCTCATTAACTGATATGACCTGATCCAGCAAAGCCAAGAAGGGAACAAGGACCAGCTCCTCCATCAGTTTTATGGCATGCCTAACGGGATGCAAAACTGACAGTGATGAGACACCTACCTATGCATAATGCAAAGAGCTTTTGATCACCGATGGAGTGCTCAAGACCGACACTAACAGGTTGTTCTACAGTGGGTTGAGTTTTTCTAACAACACTTCCTCGGTCTAATGGTGGAGTAAATTCCCTCAAGCCTTCTTCTTCTTCTGAACTGGAAATGCTCAATTATTCTTATCCTCTACTTCTTATTTCTTCTTTCTTGAATTCTACTTTTGCTATTGGGGGAGGTTTTGGTTGTGAAAATGACTACCCTCTAGATCTCGTATGAGATCTAACCTTCACAATAGTTCGTGATGATGCTCCTAACTCAGCTCTTGAAATTATTTCTTGGATGTAGGTAACTCTTCCCATACCTTTCCCTCTTTTGGGGGTCTTCCTCTACCCCATTTATTCGTGTTTCTATTCATGCAATCAGAAAGTGAAAGGAGAACATTCAAACAAATTTGAATCTCATGACCTGGAACAGAGTGGAAACTTCCCTTCCCAAGATGAGAGAGTGGCCCCTAAAAATAAGACAAAAGAAATAAAGACAAACCAACCACAAAATCTAAGCTCGAGACCTGAAAGAGGGTAAAAAAAATTCCCTTCCTAGGGTGAGAGAGCGATTCCTAAAAGAAACAAGAAATCAAAATAACCAAGGCAATCTAATGCTCAAGACTTAGAGCAGGGTGAAAAATTCCCTCTGTAGGATGACAGAGTGGTCCTAAATGAAAAACAAGAAATCAAAGCAACCAAAGCGATATAATGCTCAGGATTTGGAATAGGGTGAAAACTTCCCTCCCTAGGATGAGAGATCGGTCCTATGGTCAATACTGGTTATACTTTCACGCCTTCTGTTAGTCCTTACAATCTCCTAGGCTGAAAAGGAAATCGAGAAGGGTAACCACAAACCACTTCAGCTCAGTAGCTAGTCATACTGATCATGAGAGGGATCTCTCTAAGTCTCTTATCAATGATATGACTTTAAATTAAATGATTTTTAGGCTAGATATATGTATTAGTTTGTTTGTTTATGAAAATATGGGTTTTAGAGTTTGCTAAACTTAGGTTTTGGAGCCACAAATAGGTCTAGGCTATAGGAGTGTAGGAGAAAATACTAGAAGGAGCTAGATATTAGAATGCATGGTGTGTTTTGAGTATTTCCAGTGTAGTATAGAGGATATAGTGTGGAAGAAACTAATGAGCATAAATAAACATGATTTCATTAGCTAAGGAAGACATACACATAACTATGAAAACCAAATAACAGAGCTTGAGAAATAATAATTTTGTGTATTTTATTGTAAGGAATTTATAGTAAGAAGGGATTTTATGTAGATAAAGATGTTTATACCATTAGAAAACAAAAATAATGAAGTACAAGCACCATGAACTCACTGGGCTAGAGTTCCTTGAAAATAGTTGCAACCTATCTCTGTATTAGCTGAAAAGATGATTACATGCAAGCTTCCTTCACAAAAAGTTCAACCCTCTTCTCCTGAGGAGAAATGATACATATAGACTCTCCTAGACCACTTTCCCACCTTCAGGAGTCGAATTCCTTGGTGGAGGAACTGACTCCAAGATTCTCTCAACCAACAAGTGAGAGTGAGAAGGTGAAGCTCAAACACTTCATGGAGAGTTTGTTTAGGAGTTTGCTTCTTTCATGAGCCCTAATAAACATCAAAAACAACATATGATGTACATTTATTCATGCATACATCACCTAGCCTCGAAACTAGTGCCATTACATTGAGAATCTTGACTTTGACTAAGTCAAACTAGAAACTAGAAATTTACACAATGTAATTTACAATTGGGACACAGAAAAGTGCAGAAGTGCAGTGCCGACTTTGAGATGAATTTTAGGTGCCTTCTAGGGGTAAAAAATGAAACCTGAGAGAACGGTCAACTAGATATTCAAGTGTCGTTTCCAAAACAGTTTTAATTTCTGAATTTGGAGCATCGGAAAGCCTTCAAAAATTCATTCTCCCAAGGTCGCTCCAGAAGCATAGCGCCTGTCAAAAAAGGGTCCAAAATGCTAGTTTTTTGCCACTTTTTTGCCTTTTTCTTCGAAACTAAGCCACCTCTACAAAACTTGAGCAAATGGGATGTTAGAGGATGGCAAGATATTTTCAAAAATGTAGACCTTTCCTCAAATCGAGGCCTGAGGAAAAAGCACAGTGCCAATGCGCTGCGCTTCTGGAGCAGCTGAATTTCTGAACTTTGACCAAAATTTCTCAAAAAACTCAAAATGATCAGAATTTTCTCAAAATTGGAGGGAAGGAGTAAACACATGTTTTTTATAGCTTCATTGATGCTTTAGCAAGCATCTCTAAGTTCCCCTCAGCCTTTAGGTCTTTTTTGGCCTCCTTGAGCTTATTTTCAAGTTGCTTTACTTTGACATTGGCGATCATGTTTTGAGCTTGATAGTGGTGTGCCATGTGTTTGAGCAACTAATTATCCCTATTTTCCTTCTCAAGGAGCTTCTCCAAGTGTTCATTTACCATATTTAGCCAATATTTCTTATGTTGATAAACCTTTAGGGCAATCCTATCTTCTAGGTTAAGGTCCTCATTCAACAGAATTTGTTCTTGCTCCTCTTGCAAAGCTTTCTTGAGGCCTCTTGTTCTTGGTATTTTCCTTTTTCATCTCCCCTTTGATGCTTCAAGCTCGCTTGATTCCATGATCTCCTTACCTTTGCCAACTTGCTACAATAACTTGGCTTTTTCCTTTTCTAGGATCAACTCCTTTTCTTTGAGTTGACTATTTTCCTTTTCAAGGAATGATATACCATATTTTTCCCTTTCCAAATTGATTTCTAGCTCCTTGATTTGGTATTCCTTATCCCTGATTGTTTGTCGCATGTTTGAGGTTTGATATTCAGTCTTTGGATCAACTAGTTCAAGCTCATGCTCAATTGTGTCTTTCTCTTTTGATGTCGGTTCCTACTTTGTTGATGAAGAAGGCTTGGCCCCTTTCTCTCCATGAGAGGAAAACACAAGCCTCTGCCCTTTCTTATACACTTTAGTCACATCAGGTTTGGGTAGCTGAGTCTTCTCCACTATTTTTATAGATGAGCCCACCTCTATTTGTTGTTTTGGTGCACTAGGAGACTGAGATGCTGCATTTTTCTCATGCCATTTCAAGGCTGCTTCCAAAAAGGCTTCCCAATCCATATCTTTCTCTTCCAGCTGGTGAAGGAAAATGGTTTTGATGAGGCTGTGATGGAACAAGCTTGGGGAGTGCTCTTTGTCCTTTAATCGTATTTTTTCAGACATTTTGGAAATGCTCCTAAATAGATAATTACACATGTTGAGTGGCTTTTGAGAGGTGAAATGCATCAGGAGGCGAATATGATAGGCATACAACCTGGAGAATCTACCTTCACAAGTGAAGAATCTCATGATAGTTTTCATCAAAGGGGCATATTTCTCCAATAAATATCTGAAAGGCATGAGGTGAGTATGTGTTTCTCTATATGGCGTCTTCAAGAAAGGCTTGTAGTATTCAAAGATCTAGGCTCATTCCTTTGAACCAATATTCAACATTGTCTAGTAACCCAGTTGAAATTGAGATGGATGCCACTGAAAAACTAAACTCAACACTAGAAATGATAACAGTTTCTCCTTTCAATTGAGTTGCCACCCAATCTGTTAGTTGCTCATGAAATCCCACCTCGCTCACCCTTTTGCAAAATTACAGGCAATGGACATCCTCAAAGCATTGTTTGATGAAAGGATAGGAGTTGATTGTATTGCAGTCTAATGGTTCATATCTAAGGATCTTCCCTCCTTTATGTTGTCTTTTTTCTTTCTAATGAAGATTCTGCCTCCATGATGACACAAATCCCTAGCAGTAGGCAGCGAAAAATAAAATGTGAGGTGTGAATTGAAATGATGTGATATGAAGGTGATTTTTTGACAAAATGATGGAGGGGTCTTGGGAAAGGTAAAAGGACTTTGAAATCTGATGAAAATGAGAGGAGAAATAGTGGGAGGATGATTTGCTTGCAAGCGGAAACAACAAGTTTTATGATGAAACTTGCCCAAAAACCTCTAGGAATGAGCTAGGGAGTTGCTTTTTGAGTGTTAAAATTTTGTTTTGAGGTGGGTAAAATGGTTAATATGGCTCATTAAACATGTATGCAGGTGTAGGATATCATTTTACATGTTTTAGAAATCAAAGATAATGATGGCCATTTTCACCCTATCTTTTCCCATGCAAATTTCGCTACAAACCCTAACTTGAAGAATCATTGACATGAGATGAAATTGGAAAAGCAAAAGAGGGATGATGATGGTGTACTTACTTGTTCCTTAGCTTAGAAGTCAGTAAAATCAAGCTTGCAAGTGAAAAAATGAAATTTGGGAGAGTTTTGAAGGATTTCAGGGCACTTTGTCCTGCGCGTAGCGCACTGTTCCTGAGCGCAGCGCTAAAGCGCATCACAGTTCTTCTGATTGCAATGCCCACCTCCCAAGTGTAGCATAGTGCTTCTAAGTGCAACGCCTGAAATGTTTTGCTAATTTCACTTAGGAAAAAAATCGTTCTGTGCTCTTGGACGAGATAACTTGATAACAAAGAGTGAATAGGATGTGAATGAAGGAGTTTGGGGGCTTTTGAGTGTATATAGGGAAATTTTCTTCACTTTTTCAAAAAGAAATGGGACCCACCCTCCTTTAAAAACTGATTTTTCACTTTATGAAAATAGAGTTACCTTTACCATTGAAAACTTGAGATGTCCTTTACTTTCCTAAGTGCTGGAGCTTCTCTTTCTGGAACGTTTGGACATGAGTGTATGAGGAGTGTGTGAAAAATAAAAACCAACTCCCAAAAGTTCTTTGTCATGTTTTACTCACTGCGGTTTCATTCATGAAAATGATGGACCTTGGAAACCCAAGAAACCTAATGGATGACCTGAGACCGAATGGAATGATGATGATGACTAACCCATTTTTATTGTGACACCTCCATAAAGTGTGATAGCCGACGAGCATGAGTGAATTTCCAAAAGAGTGACTTCATCTTTAGACTGACCAAATTTTGTTGTGTAAACCTAGTAAGAAGAAAAATTGATTTTGAAAGTCTAGAAAAACATAGTAAAAGCATATTTGATCTAGGTGACAGCCTAACAAGACTGACACTAACATTGGCTCCATCTAGGGATGGCAGCTCCTTAGAGGTTTCATGGATATCATAGACCAAATAGCCTTATTCATTGGGCGATGGAGTCAACATGCATAACAACTGATTTTTGACTTAAAACTGACTGACCTTTCGACACGACAAAAAAACTTGAAAAAATAAAAAATGAAATTAGTGTTGACTTAAAGAGCCTTAGGGCCTTCACTTCGGGCTTCAAACTCCTATGACAGCCATCTAAAATGTTGGAAGTAAAATACACACCGGTATGTACAATGATGATGGATGTTCAGGACTTTTTAGACATAGTAGTGCTTGAGAATCCTACCATTGGTCGCCCCTCTTGAATAATCTCTTCCATCCATTTCTTCCAATAAGAAAGCATTCTTTCCTGTGAAGGCATAAATTTTGTAGGGTCCCTTCCATAAGTTTTCAAACTTACCATGCTTGCCTTTTTCTTCATTTCTAGCATCCCACCGAAGAACCACATCTCCCATATGGAAATTGTCTTCCTTGGTTTTGCTGTCATAATATTTTTAATATTTTCTTGGAGTTTAAATGTGTTCTGAAAAACCTCCTCTTGTCTGCTATAAATGAATCATCTGATTTATCCTCCTTTGTATGTCATTGGTTTCACTATCAAATTCCTGTAGAATTTTCATTACTGGGACAGCAATAGATGAAGGAAATATTGTATCAAATCCATATACCAGTTGAAAAGGAGACATACCTATTGATTTTTTAGTGCTGACCCTGTCCGCCCACAAGGCATTGATGACTTTTTTATGCCAATTCTTCTTGTTTACTTCCAGGATCTTCTTGATGATATTAACCACGGATTTATTGGAAGACTTGGCAAGACCATTCCCTTGTGGATGGTAAGCAGTAGAATGTACTAGCACAATATGATATTTGGCACTGAAGTCCACCATTATTTTTTATTTGAAAGCAGCAGCATTGTCTGTAATTATTTTCTGTGGGCAGCCAAATCTAGACAAAATATTAGACTCTACGAATTAAATGATGACAGAATCAGTAGCTTCCCTGGTTGGGATAGCTTCAATCCACTTTGTAAAGTAGTTGGTGACTATTAATATCCATTTATGTTGTGTTGAAGACGAAGGATGGATTTTGCCAATGAAATCAAGACCCCATTGCTGAAAAGGAGCTAAACTTAAAATGGGTTGTAGCGGTAATGGAAAAAGTTTCCTCTTTCCTTGAAAAAATTGACATTCATGGCAGCTCATGACTGATTCGTATGCATTGAAAAAGAGGGTAGGCCAATAGAAGCCAGCTCTTAAGATCCTATTTGCTATAGTTTTCCAAAAGTGATGATCACCACAATCTTCTTTATGAAAATCCTTCATTACATCTTTAGCTTCATTTTATACCAAACAATTCAAAATCACACCTTCGGGATCTTTCCAAAATAAAACACCATCTTTACAATATTTTGAAGCTTTCAGTTTTAGTGATCTAGCTTTACCTTTGGGGACTTCCAGAGGAGGATTCAAGTGCTGCAAGACATAGACAATGTTATAATACTAGGGTGAGGACATGAACATATCGAACACCTGCAGGGAAGGGTCATCTTTTTCTTGTTCTTCAGACAGTGCAACAATCAAATTGATATCTAGTGCATGTAGATTTGATTCAGACATGAGTTTAGCTAACCCTTTTCCTTTGATGCGCTTTGTAGGCTTTATCTCCATGTATACTCTAGCATGGCTACAATCCACTTTCCTCTTCTGCCTTCAAGATCTGTCTGCACAATAATTTCTTTTACTAATGCAGTAGGAACATAAGCAATGGTATGAGAATGTAGAATATAAACTCAGAAATCCTTGAGAGCTTTTACCAACGCTAATGCCTGCTTCTCAATGATATTGTATCTCAGTGCTGCATCTCTTATAGTGTGACTGAAAAATGCTATAGGCTGCTCATTTTTCTGATCTTTCTTCTGCATTAGGACTATTGCTAACAAATGGCATTCACACAGGGAGTAGCCGGAGCATTCCTTTATATTATTTTACTTACTTGCTTTCTCTCTCTTTTACTGAGCTGATCAAAAGTCTAGGTGAAGCATAATCACTAGCATTATTGCTATTCGTGTGCTCATAAGCAAAAGAAAAGATGATGAAATCTAAAGTATAATCTGGGTTAATCAAAATAGGAGCAGTAGATAATGCAAACTTTACAGCATGAAATTATTTCTTAGCCTCCAAAGACCACTTTACCTCGCTGTCCTTCTTTAACATGTTTGTCATTTCTTTCAAATGCTCAGCTAGATTAGGAATAAATCTTCTCAAAAAATTAATTTTCCCATTGAAAGATTGAATCTATTTCTTGTTCCTGGGGAAGTCTAATTGTTGAATGACCTTCACTCTTGCAGGATCAATGCGGATTCCTTATTTAGAGATGATGTGTCCTAGTAGCTTACCTTCTTCCATGGCAAACAAACTCTTCTTTGGGTTAAGTGAGATGCCAAATTTTCTGCATTTCTGAAAAACAATCCTTAAGTGATGCAAATGATCTTCATCAGATTTTGAAAATACTGTAAGATCATCTAGATAGATAACTAGAAATACATATTTTTCGTTTGCAAAATCTATGTCCATAGCCCGTTGAAAGGTAGCTCCTGCATTCTTCAACCCAAAATGCATCTTGGTATACATGAATGTATCCCATGGCGTTGTGAAAGTTGTCTTGAGCTGATCATCCTTGTGTACTACAATTTGATTGTATCCAGAGTATCCAGCTAACAATGACATCCTAGAGGATCCAACCATCCTCTGTAGTATGTGATCCATCTTAGGCAAGGGATAGTTGTCTTTTAAGGACACCTTATTGAGATTTCTGAAATCAATACATAGACGAATTTCCCCGGTATTCTTTCTCATAGGTACTAGATTAGACATCCATTTAGAAAACTGAATTGGGACTATGGTTCCAAACTTATAAAGTCAATTTACCTCTTTTTCAATCGATGGCAGAAACTTGGGATTGATTCTCCTTAATTTCTGGCGAAATGGCTTCTGATCGGGCTTAATAGGAAATGTGTGTTGAATGATACTTTTGTCATAAACTCTTAGATCTAAATAGTCCCAAGAAAATGCATCAGAAAATTCCTTCATTAAATACATATACTTACCCTTTGTTTCAGGAGATAAGGACTTTGATAAATTGACCATTTAGGATTTTCAGTTGTGCCAATGTTTACATCTTCAACCTTTTCTGTAGGAACCATGGTGGGCTTCTTGGTGACATCATCTTTGTCAAATAAATCTTCCAAAGGCACCAAGCATATTGGAATGTTGTTTTCCTTGAGCTGTAATACTTCAATCTTAGCTGAGTGGATGTTTGGATCATCAAAGTTGTATGCATCATCAATATGATAATTCTGAAATTCTCCCTCCAATTGCAAAAAACTGTCTATTTGCTTATCGTCACCAAACACTTGCCAAAATCTCATGTTATCTAGGATAGTTGGGTGATGTTTGACATGGATGGAGTACTTATGATTAGGATGAATAGGGATCTTCACCATACTTGCTACAGTGGCAAGTGAGTCAACTATGACATTCTGAGTTCTAGGAATAAGAGATAAAGTATATTATGAAAAAGTCTTGAGAATATCAAGTACATCATTGCGATAAGCTCTCATTCTTGGGTGCTTGGCTTGGTATTCCCCTTTGACTTGCTTGATCACTAATTCAAAGTTGCCATAAACATAAATAGTCCCAACTTTTTTAGAATTTTGAGGCCAACAACCAATGCCTCATACTCTGACTCATTGTTTGAACATTCAAAACCCAAATTGTAAGAGCTCATTCTCACATTTCGAGGGATTTTATTTGACTGATGTAATGGACTATATATCTAGACACCAATTCCTACTCCTTCTTTTCCCGATGCACCATCAAACTCCATGGTCCAAAGACCATTTTCTTCATCCGAAAAAAAGATTTCTGAAGATTGAACTTTTTGATTTTTAGGATTTTGAACAACTATCTCAAAACTTTATATTTTCTGCACTATTATTTGAATTTCCTCAATAGAATTTGCAGGTTGCATACCTTCTTCACCAACCTCTTTACCTTCTATTGTAATAGCTTCATGTATGCTGCTCATTACCTTGGGAACTTTTGAAATTTCCACTAGCTAACTTTAATCATCAATAGAATTTATATCACTAAACAGAATGAAAGAATCAAGATCAGTATGAATAGCATGTATAGGATGATTGATTGGATTATACTTACCGTAGATCATAAATTTCATCTTCTTTTCTCTATAAAGTTTCTGGAGTTGTCCAAAAATAGGGATAGTGGCATATGAAAAGTCAAGCTACAGAGTGCCCTTTGATTTTTCTCCCCAAGACCTTGAAAGCAACATGAAAAACCTAGGAGGAATATCGACAACTACGACATCCATGAGTACATTTTTGGCTGGGATTTGGTCCAAGGACACTACCAAGGCATTTCACTCTTCTAGAATCAGAGGAATAAAGATCATGGTAAGGTTGGGTGATGCTCAGTCATAGTTTATCCATGATGGCTTTAGGCATCAGATTATGGGAGGCGCCAAAATCTAGTATAGCATTATGAAGGATAAAATCAAGAAGTTTAAGACTCAAATAAAAAGGAGGGATTTCACTATCTTTAGGAGCTCCTTCTAAGGTTGGACCAAAAAGGATTGTTGGCTTATCATCGGCCACATTAACTATATCATACATCTGATCAACCTTAGGCATCTTTGCAATCTGAAATTTATATTTGTCATTCCTTACCAATTCGGTGAGGGGAATGGCGATTTTCAATTTGGAAATTTCATTCTCCAAACTAAAAAGATTAGATTGCTTTTCTACCTCTTGTGAAGCAATGTTATTCCTTTCTGTTTTGCCTTTAGCTTGAGGTTCCTTCCTGTGACTTTTAGTTTGAAATTCTTTATCTTTCCTCACATTGCTGGTGGAGGCTTCATTTGTTCTATCTCAATTTAGTGTGACAATGTCCTTGTCTTTATTCTGCCCTGCAGGAGTGGTTGCTTTGCTTGGTGCATCCTTTTGTAGATTTTGTCTTTTATGAGTTAGAGTGACAAGTACATTTCTATTCCTCAAATTGTACTACTTTTGGAGATGACTGAGGGCATTCTGATATCCTCTTTGGTACTCTTCAGTCTGAACAACCCACAGTTCTTCGCTTGCGAACACAAATTGTTGATCACTTGGTATGAGAGAGTCTTTGGAAAACTGATCTTCCTCTGTTGGGAAAGTAGTATGTTCATATTCTTTAAAGAAGTGATTTGCTTTTGCAATATCTTCTTCATCTTCTTCCTGAACTTCAGTGTAATTTTGCTGGAATGGAGCTCTTACTTGACCTTGAGTATCTTGGTTTCGATGCCCTTTCTGTTGATTTTGAACTGTTGTTGTCGCTGTCCGTGAAAGTTAGGATTCCTCACTGAAGGTTCAGCTTGTTGATCAGTTATGTATATTCTATCCATCATCCTCTCCATAGTTTTTATTAGATTGTCAAACTTTGCATCAAAAGATGATGCAGACTCTTCTTTGAAGACAACTTTCTTCTCCACCCTCTCTGGCTTTGATTTTGACTTCTTAATGATCAAATTAACTTTGGCACTAACCACATTCTGATGCATCTCTTCAAGAGTAGTGGGGTCTCTTTCTCTGAGCTAGTAGGCCATGTCCGGATCGAAAGCATTAGGATAATGAAGAAGAGCCAAACTAGGAGGAGGCTTCATATCATCGGGTCTATCATCGGGTATGGAATTGTACATTGTATTGAATCTTGCTGTAAATTCTTGAACTGTTTCATTTGGGTTCCTTTTCATTGAATTATACTCAGCCAATATCTGTGATTTTTCTTCTCTTGCCAACGAGCTAAGAATAATTCAATCAATATTTGAGAACTGTTTATAGAATTAGCAACCATACTTCGAAACCATTTCTTAACATCTCCTAAGAAACTTTGAGCTATGATACTCATCTTGGCATTCTCCTCATCAATTTATTCTAAATCATTGAAATATATTAACTTGTCAACATGCTGCTGAGCTGTACTTTCTGCACTTCCATAAAACAAAGGGAGTCTTTGACCATAATTCTGAGGCAAAGTAGCAAGTTGAGCAGGTAGTAAAAGAGGTACAAATCTTGCCATGACTGCTAAAGATAGTGAAGGTGCTACAATGGATTGTGTAAGGAAGGGTGATGATGCCGATGAGGATGATGGAACTATTGCAATTGGTTGTGGAGGCAAAGATGGAACGAATAGGAGAGGTATGAAAGATGATGAAACTAAAAATTTGGCAGATGTAGCAGATGTTCTTGGAGGTGAAACAGAAGATGAAGTAGTGGCCAGGTATTCAAGTTGATATTGAATAAAAGCTTTTTCAGTAGTGATCTGGAGTTGGTCAGCAAGGCTTTCAAGCTTATCAAAATTCAACCACAGTTAATGATTAGTTTTAGCAGACAAATATTCTGAAGAGATAGAGTGAGTTTCATCCTTTAAAGGTTCTAATGTTATCTCAGAGATACAGGAATCAAACTTGGACCTTGTAAGAGATAATTCTATTTGCTCTTCAAAAGGAGTTTGCTCAAAGGAAAATGAATTTTTAAGCAGAGATGTTGTTCTTTTAATTTTACGGGCTACACTCTTAGTGATGGGTAATCTAAGTTTTCTGAGCAGTCTTTTTGGATCTTCAACAATAAAGGGTGGATGTGGGTCAGGGTTTGAGCTGGTATGCCTTTTGGAAGCCAGAATGTATACACCCTAAACTGATTAGATTTATGAATTTAGCCTATCTTTGAATACTAGAAACTGAGAAGTACATAACTAGTTCTTTGAAAGCTCCTTAGATATTTCCCAGGAATGATTTAACAGTGGTTCCCCGCCAATGGTGCCAAAAAAGTTAGTCCTTACAATCTCGTAGGCTGAAAGGGAAATCAAGAAGGGTAACCTCAAACCGCTTCAGCTCAGTAGAGATATAATGTAGATAAATATGTGTAGACCATTAGAAAACAAAAATAATGAAGTACAAGCACCATGAACTCACTAGGCTAGAGTTCCTTGAAAATAGCTGCAACCTGTCTCTGTATTAGCTGAAAAGATGATTACATGCAAGATTCCTTCACAAAAAATTCAACCCTCTTCTCCCGAGGAGAAATGATACATATACACCCTCATAGACCACTTTCCCACCTTCAAGAGTCGAATTCCTCGGTGGAGGAACTGACTCCAAGATTCTCTCAACCAACAGGTGAGAGTGAGAAGGTGAAACTCAAACACTTCATGGAGAGTTTGTTTAGGAGTTTTCTTCTTTTATGAGGCCTAATAAACAACAAAAACAACCTATGATGTAAATTTATTCATGCCTACAAAACCTAGCCTCGAAACTAGTGCCATTACATAGAGAATCTTGACTTTGACCAAGTAAAACTAGAAACTATAAATTTACATAGTGTAATTTACAATTTGAAACACAGAAAAGTCCAGATGCGTAACGCCGAATTTGAGCTAACTGTTAGGTGCCTTACAGGGGTCAAAATCCAAATATGAGAGAACGGTTAACTTTCCCTTTAAGTCTAGTTTCCAGAAAAGTTTTACTTTATGAATTTGGAGCATGGGAAGGCCTTCAAACATCCATTCTCCCAAGGTCGCTCCAAAAGCGCAGTGCTTATGAAAAAAGGGTCTAGAATGCTAATTTTTTCCACTTTTTTTCCTTTTTCTCCAAGACTAAGATGCCTATGAAAAATATGAGAAAATGGGTTTTTAGAGGATGATAACAGCTTTCCAAAATGTATACCTTTCCTCAAATGGAGGCCTGAGGAAAAAGAGCAGTGCCAAGGTGTTGCGCTTTTGGAGCAGCTAAATTTTTGAACTTGGACCAAAATTTCTCAAAAACTCTAAATGATCAGAATTTGCTCAAAATTGGAGGGAAGGTGTAAAAAAATGTTTTTTTATAGCTTCATTGATCCTTCAGAAAGCATCTCTAAGTTCTCCTCATCCTTTGGGTCTCTTTTTGCCTCCTTGAGCTTATTTTCAAGTTGCTTGACTTTGACATTGGCAATCATGTTTTGAGCTTGATAGTGGCAATGTGTCTGAGCAACTGATTATCCCTATTTGACTTCTCAAGGAGCTTATCCAAGTGTTCATTTACCCTATGTAGCCAATGTTCCTTATCTTGATGAACCTCTAGGGCAATCCTATCTTCTAGGTCAAGGTCCTCATTCAGCAGAATTTGTTCTTGCTCCTCTTGCAAAGCTTTCTTGAGGCCTCTTTTTCTTGGTATTTTCCTTTTTCCTCTCCCCTTTGATGCTTCAGGCTCGCTTGATTCCATGATCTCCTTACCTTTTCTAGCTTGCTGCAATAACTTGGCTTTTTCCTTTTCTAGGATCAACTCCTTTGCTTTGAGTTGATTTTTTTCCTGTTCAAGGAATTATATAACATATTTTTCCCTTTCCAAATTGATTTCTAGCTCCTTGATTTGGTAGTCCTTATCCTGGATTGTCTATCACATGTTTGAGGTCTGAACTTCAGTCTCTAGATCAACTAGTTCAAACTCGTTCTCAATTGTGTCTTTCTCTTTTGATGTCGGTTCTTGCTTTGTTGATGAAGAAGGCTTGGCCCCTTTCTCTCCGTGAGAAGAAAACACAAGCCTCTGCCCTTTCTTATACACTTTAGTCATCTCAAGTTTGGGTAGCTGAGTCTTCTCCACTGTTTTGCTAGATGACCCCACCTTTGTTTGTTGTTTTGGTGCACTAGGAGACTGAGATGCTGCATTTTTCTCATGCCATTTCAAGGATGCTTCCAAAAGGTCTTCCCAAGCCATACCTTTCTCTTCCAGCTGGTGAAGGACAATGGTTTTGATGAGACTGTGATGTAACAAGCTTAGGGAGTGCTCTTTTTCCTTTAATTGTATTTTTTATACATTTTGGAAATGCTCCTGAATAGATAATTACACATGTTGAGTGGCTTTTGAGGGTGAAATTCATTAGGAGGTGAATATGATAGACATACAACCTGGAGAATCTACCTTCACAAGTGAAGAATCTCATGAAACTTTTCATCAAAGGGGTTTATTTCTCCAATAAATATCTGAAAGGCATGAGGTGAGTATGTGTTTCTCTATATGGCGTCTTCAAGAAAGGCTGGTAGTATTCAAGATCTAGGCTCATTCCTTTGAACAAATATTTGCCATTGTCTGGTAACTCAATTGCAATTGAGATGGAGGCCACTGAAAAACTGAACTCAAAACCAACAATGACAATAGTTTCTCCTTTCAGTTGAGTTGCCACCCAATCTGTTAGTTGCTCATCAAATCCCACCTCGCTGACCCTTTTACAAAATTCCAGACAATGGACATCCTCAAAGCATTGTTTGATGAAAGGATAGGAGTTTATTGTATTGCAGTCTGATCATTCATATCTGAGGATATTCCTTCCTTTATGTTGTCTTTTTCTTTCTGGCAAAGATTCTACCTCCATGATGACATAAAGCCCTAACAGTATACAACAAAAAATAAAATGTGAGGTGTGAATGGAAATGAAGTGATATGAAGGTGATTTTTTGACAAAATGATGGAAGGGTCTTGGGAAAGGTAAAAGGACTTTGAAAGCTGATGAAAATGAGTGGAGAAATAGTGGGAGGATGATTTTCTTGCAGGCAGAAACAACAAGGTTTATGATGAAACTTGCCCAAAAACCTCTAGGAATGAGCTAGGTCTTTGCTTTTTGAGTGTTAAAACTTTTTTTTTTAGGTGTGTAAAATGGTTAAGGTGGCTCATCAAACATGTATGCAGGTGTAGGATATCATTTTACATGTTTTAGAAATCAAAGATAATGATGGCCATTTTCACCCTATCATTTCCCATGCAAATTTCGCTACAAACCCTAACTTTAAGAATCATTGACATGAGATGAAATTGGAAAAGAAAAAGAGGGATGATGATGGTGTACTTACTTGTTCCTTAGCTTAGAAGTCAGTAAAATCAAGCTTGCAAGTGAAAAAATGAAATTTGGGAGAGTTTTGAAGGATTTCGGGGCACTCTGTCCTATGCGCAGCACAATTTTCTTGAGTGCAGCGTAGTTCTTCTGAGCATAACGTCGGCCTCCCAAGCGTAGCGTAGTGCTTCTAAGTGCAGCACATGAATTGTTTTTCCAATTTCACCTAGGAAAATGACTTTTTTTCTCTCATGGACAAGATAGTTTGATAAAAAGGAGAGAATAGGATGTGAATGAAGGAGTTTGGGGGCTTTTGAGTTTATATAGGGAAATTTTCTACACTGTTTCAAAAATAATTGGGATCCACCCTCCTTTAAAAACTGATTTTCCACTTTATGAAAATAGAGTTACCTTTACCATTGAAAACTTGAGATGTCCTTTACTTTCGTGAGTGTTGGAGCTTCTTTTTCTGGAACCTTTGGACATGAGAGTATGAGGATGTGTGAAAAATCAAAATCAACTCCCAAAAGTTCTTTTCATCTTTTACTCATTGTTGGTTTTATTCATGAAAATGATGGACCTTGGAAACCCTAGTGACCTAATGGATGACCTGAGACCAAATGGAATGATGATGATGACTGACCCATTTTTATTGTGACACCTCCATAAAGTGTGATAGATGACCAGCATGAGTGAATTTCCAAAAGAGTGACTTGATCTTTAGACTGACCAAACAATGACCAAGTTTTGCTGTGTAAACCTAGTAACAAAAAAATTGATTTTGAAAGTCTGGAAAAAACATAGTAAAAGCATATTTGATCCAGGTGACAGGCTAACAAGTCTGACACTAACGTACTGAACTTAAGGCTTTCGAGTTCTTTCACTTAAGCTTCTACAACCTTTAAGATCTTGATCTCATAGGTACCCACTTGCAAAGGGAAGGAAGGCCAGAGTGCTTTCTTCTTCCTCTGCAACATTGAAGATATACCTACGATAAGATGATAGGAAACCACCTGCATGACTACCTTATCTGTTACTTACCTCGATAAGAGATGAGGGGGTTTCTGATAGCCAAATAATATGAGGTATGAGCCATATGGTGAGGCAAACTAATCTACGACTTCTACCACTATATTCATTTCCTCATGGGACATACAAGGGGCATCTTCCTCAAGGATCATCTGATATAAGACCTTTAAGAAGTGCTCAAAAATTATGTCATACACTCCTTGGTAGGTGCACTCTACTAACATTTTCAAATAGATGTGCATAGGGGACTCTTTAAGTGTCCGCTCCATTTTAATCCAGGTAATTCATTACAATCACATATTCCATCGAACAAGTATTCAAACATGAAAATTTGTGGTTGCTTACCATGCAGTGTATTTTTGGCCTTATTCAAATTAATCTATAGATGTTGAGACACTAAATGAGACTATTTGAATATATTCCCTTCTGTGACCATTAGATGCAACATGTAGACCAATCCTTCAGGGAAGGATCTAGTATTCTTGTTTCCATATACTCGGAAGCACAAAGTTATCAAGTATTGATAAACCATTCTAAGAGACTTAATTTTATAAGTATTATCATACTTCTGTCAGAATTTGGTCTGCTCTTTCCATTGTAACATGATCACTTATTTAGTATTGAGATAGCTCCAAGATGCATAGAATTGTGAATCTAGGTACTACTCATGATTGGGCAAGTTGTAAATCAAGTGAATTTCATTTAGTCGATAGGGGAAAGTTGCTACCCATCGACAATGTTCAATGTCATTGTCTTGGTATCTAGGCCCTACAATATCATCTTAATAACATCTCCACATTGAAGTACTGGAAATATAAAGGCAACCCTGATCTTTGAATGGTTTCATAAATTTCCCTATCTTTCATATCCTCTTTGAACTTTGTTGAGGTGAATGCATCCTTGATGGTGAGCCAAGTGACAGTGGAATCCTTTTCAATATAGCATTGTGTATCTAACAAGATAGGGAATCTTGATGGGGTACTACCAATGGCCTCTTCAATACTGCTCTTTCTGACCTCCTTTGTTCCTAATTGATTGGGAGGCATGGTGCTACCTAATGATCAAAGAGTGATGTGTTCAAGACCTGTAGTACATGTTGCAAGAGATGCATTCATGGTGATGACAAGTTAGTTCAAGAGAGATCAGTTATACAATCAATTTGTAAATAGAAAATCAATCACCGAGGGAAAGGATTGCATAGCATTTGGATTTAGGGAGGCATAATGGGAACTGAAAATGTGCACTGTGCAACTATGCAGGAAGACTACACAGTTTAAGATGATAAGGGAGAAGACTATGCACTAGATATGTGGAATGCGAAGTCTCAATTGGGAGAGAGAAAGTCGGGATTGCGCAGTGCGCAGTTTCAGTTGGAAGACAAGGTCATTGGTATCTGTGATTGTGCAGTGTGCAGCTTGGGAAGTCCAATGATTGTGTAATGCATAGTTACAACTGGAAAGGAAGGGCTCTTGCTAGAAGATATTGTGCAATGCGTAGTTGGAGAGACCAATAAGGCTCAAGGATTGCGTAGTTACTTTTGGGAGAGATGTGGATTCCATATATGTGACTGAGGAAATGAAGGATGCATGTCAGCCTTAGAGTCACTCAGATCAGTCACTATCATCAACGAAATAAGATTGTACAAGGAGAATAACATGCATGCATAAATACACCAAGGAGTAGTAAATGTTGATAGGAAAAAAGACAAGAACTGCGATGTGACACTTGTAAAGAATATCAAAGGCCTAAAACGAAACTTATACAAGCTAATAATAATGTAAGAACCACTTATTAAAAGAATAAACAAGTAAAATGATACTTGAAAACACAAAAGTTACAAAAACGACAAAAAACGTAGCAAAACGTGACACTTGGGAAACTTACCTAGAAAAGAAGCACAAATCGAATCCAAAGCTCCTTGAAATTAGGGGGATAGATAGAGCTCCAATGGTTAATGTGAGAATGAGCTCTATGCACATATCTTATATAGATTAGTGCTCACGAGATTAGTGTTAGGGTTTTTGATATGCATGCCTAAAAACAAGGAGAGACTGACACTTTTCTTTATATCAAACTTGGAAGTTCTTTGTCTTTCACATACATCCTTAACATATCCTCCAATATTTGGTTGGCCCTCTCTATTTGACCATCAATTTTGAGGATGATATGATTCTCTGACATTCAATTTGGTTTCCATGTTTTCAAACAATCCCTTCCAGAATTTGGAAGTAAACTTTGCATCTCTGTTTGAAATTACAACCTTAGGTACCCCATGGAGTTTGAAAATTTCCCTCATAAATATTTCTAAAATATTTATTTCCTTAAAGGTGGACTTAACTGGAATATAATGTGATTACTTACTGATTTTTTCAACTACAACCATGATATCATCATGTTGTTTTCTGCTTCTTGGTAGTCTAGTAATAAAATCCATTGAAATGCTCTCCCATTTCCATTCATGGATGGGCAATGGTTGTAATAAACTTGCAGGATGTTGATGAGATGCCTTAACTTGTTGGCATTCAAGACACCTTGCCACATACTCGACTGTTTCATTTTTCATGTCTGGCCAATAAAATTATTTCTTCAATGTTGTTATTAGCTTTTTATAACTAGGATGGCTAGTTGTTGGGATTTTATGCAACTCATCTAAAACTAGATTTTTCAGACTTACCTCCTTTGGTATGTAAATTATGCCCTTAAACAACAATAGTTCTTGGATTTTAATTGAGAAATCAACTTCTCTCTCCCAAAGTTTCAGCCTCTTGCAGTTTTCCTTTAATTTTTACATATTCTGGATCAAAATTTGTAGTTGTTTTGACTTTTTTCAGCTTATTTTTTTGACCAAATAATTGATGTTATTGTATTCATTCGGTGAAGTTTTCTGCTTAATGCATCATCTATCCTGATTTCTATCCCTTTGGTGTGGTAAATTTAAAATTCATACTCACTTATAAATGTTAGCCATCTTGTTTTCCTATCATTTAGATTAGGTTGATAAAAAAGATACTTAAGGCTAGCATTATATGTCTTTAACTGAAATTTCCTCCCTATTAGGTAATGTCTCCCCATTTTAAATGCATGAATTATTTCCAGTAATTCCATTTCATGCATAGCATAATTATTTTAATGCTCTTTCAATTTCCTGGGTTCATAGCAGATAACACAACCATCTTGCATTAAAACTCCTCTCAATCCTTATTTACTTGCATCTTTTCATACCACAAATTCCTTATTAGGATATGCTAATTTTAAAATAGTAATTATTGCTAAGAGTTGTTTGAGCTTGTAAAAGCTAGCTTGACACTTAGGACTCCACTCAAACTTGATTCCCTTCTTTTGCAGATTAGTAATTGGATAAGAATTCCTAGAAAATCCTTCAATGAACCTTCTATAATAACCTGTGATGTCCATAAAGGATCTGATCTCTTCCACACCCTTGGGTGTTGGCCATTCCAAAATTCCTTTTACCTTATCAGGGTATACAACGTTGTCCTCTTCAGATATCACATGCCACAAATAACATATTTGTTTTTGGTAGAAAGAACATTTTCTAAGTTTAGCATAAAATTAATGATTTCTTAAAGTTTGGAAAACCATTTTCAAATGTTGATCATGTTCTTCCTTACTTTTTGAGTATATCGGGATATCATCTATGAAGACAATGACAAACTTGTCTAAGAATGGCCTTCACACGTTGTTTATGAGATACATAAATGTGCCAGGTGCATTGGTTAACCCAAATGGAAGCACTACAAATTCATAATGTCCATAATGGGTACGAAATGTTGTCTTATTTATATCTTCGTCCTTAATTCTGATTTGATGATACCCTAACCTTAAATCAATCTTTGAAAATATGGAGGCTTAGCTAACTTGATCAAACAAGTCATCTATTCTTGGTAAGGAGTATTTTTATTTTATGGTCATTTTGTTAAACTGTCTATAATCTATACATAATATCAATGTTCCATCTTTCTTTTTCATAAATAGCACAAGTTCTCCCCAAGAAGGCACACTTGGCATAATGCACTTCTTATCTAATACCTCTTGTAGCTGAATTTTTAGTTCCATCAGTTCGTGTACAATTATCCTATCTGGGGCCTTAGAAATTGGAACAACACCTAATACAAGATCAATTGTGAAATTAATGTCTCTCCTTGGAGGAAGTCTTGGTATTTCCTCTAGAAATACATCTTTAAACTCTTCTAACATGGGATATTTAGCCAATAATGGTTGTTGGTCATTTTCAGACACTTCATATACTTGGACAAAAAAGAACTGACACCCTTTCCTAGCATACCTTTTCACTTGTACAACACAAATTTTCCTCACAATTTTTTTCCTTGGAATGCCTTGAACTATACAAGCTTATCCTTCATCATTTACATAAGTAAAGGACTTTTCTAAACAATTTAATATCAGTTTATGCTTTTCCAACCAATCCATTCCTATGATGACATCATAAGATCTTAATGGTAAAAGGTTTAGATTAAGGATAGTTTGCATTCCATTAAGATTTAGAGGGAAATCACTACTAATTTATGAAAATTTTCTTTTGGTTCCGGTAACTAACTGTACTAACCAAGGTCTTTGTTGTTTTTCTCTCTTAATTTTTCATTTTTCAAATGTAGAAGGGGAGACATAACTTAAGGTAGATCATGGGTCTATGAGAATAGATACTTCAATGTTAAAGATATTACCTTGTACTTATAACATAGTTGATTGATGATATGCTTCTCTTCCATCTAATGTTGCACTGATTCTTAGATTAATACAAGCTTCGTCATTTATTCTTGATTCTTCTTGAATTCGATTCAATATTGTTTCTTCTTCAGGTGATTCTGAGGATAGTCCCTCCATAGGTGATTCTCACCACAACCGAAACACTCAATGGGAGGTCTCACAGATTCACTAAAATTTTTATTGCTTGCGGTGGTTCCTCCCTTCTACCCAATGTTTTTCTGCTGATTAAATTTTCTGTTGTAATTTCCAGCTTGCGTGCCTGTTGTAAAGGTAGGCTTTTTAAATCCCTTCTTCTTATTGCTATTTTTTTTTCTAGTTTCTTGGACATCCAACCTTTATTATTTTCTCCTTTTTTTCTACTCTATTTGAAGCATAGCTTTTCTTTTCTAATAGCCCCATCCATTATTTGAATTCTATTCTTTCTATATATGAGAAAGGGAGACAACTAACAAATCTTTGGATTTTTTCTTTTTCTTCCTTCAGGTAAGGAATATATCTTAACATACTCATAAACTTGTTTACAAACTCATCCATGGTGAGTTGTCCCAATTTCAACTCATTAAATTCTCTAGCTTTTTTTGTCAAAGTACCTTTTAGTTATGTACTTCTTCTTAAATTCCTTCTTAAACAACTTCCAGGTCAAATTATTGCCTCGTATTCTCTTAACAACATTATTTTCTTCCCACCATAAAGTTTCCTTACGAGTTAATTTGTATGTGGCCAACCTTGCGTTAAGATTACTTGGATAGTTGTACACTTTAAAATATTTAGACATGTTGAGGAGCCATGCTTTCCCCTTCTTCAGTTTCACACTCAAAATTAGGGGGTATGATCTTCTTAAATTCTCCTTGTACTTGAGAAGAAGATTTCCTTTTTCTTGATGAGGAAATATAGTGTTTGATATATGTTCATCTTGGATGCTATATTTTTTAGTTTCACTATTAGTAGAGGTTTTTGTATCACTTTTTCTTGTAGTACCAACATATATACTTATGTATCTCTTCTTATAGCATTTTTACTAGTGTTTTCATTCTCCATATTGCTTAACAAATACCCATTAATTTCTTATCATTCTTCTTTTTCTTTAACTAACATTTCCTGATTTGCCTTAATGTCCTCTAAATTAGTTTTTAATTTTTTTATTAATTGCAACAATTCAAGATTTTGTTCTTCTATATGACTTGTTCCACCTCCTACCATTCCCATTTCAGTATCATGCTCTGCCTCACCTCTAGGTGATCCCACAAAGGTTTGGCCATTAAATTCTCCTGCCATTTCTAGCCCTTTTTTAGCTTCAACACAATATGTTCATGACAAGTATAGTATTTTTCAATTTTTTGGACCCAAGCAAGGCTGATGTTGTTAACTACAACTCTGATGCCACTTGCAATGACTCTCTCTATAACACAATTTTTTTTTAATGAATTCAACCATAAGCTTTCTAAATTGGTTAAATATTTGCACACTTATTCCTTTTTCTTTTTTATTTTGTTGATGATAATTATTTTTAATATCTCATCGTTACTTCTACCGGGTTGGTGAAGCATTCCCTCCTAAATCACTTTGTAATCCTTAAATTAATTTGGTTAAATATTTGCACACTTATTCCTTTTTCTTTTTTATTTTGTTGATAATAATAATTTTTAATATCTCATCCTTACTTCTACCGGTAGAGAAATTGGTAAAGCATTCACTCCTAAATCACTTTGTAATCCGTAAATTAATTCTCTATTTGTTGACAAATATATTCTTTAATAGATTCCCTCCTAAATCACTTTGTAATCCTCAAATTAATTTCTCTATTGTTGACAAATATACTCAACAAATATATATTCTTTAATAGGATTTTTTTAACATTACTAGCCATCCCAAATCATATTTTGTAAGGAAATAATTAATAAGACTTTTTTAACATTTTTTTTTCTCGGCAATAACTAAATTCTATTAATTGAAATTCAAAATATTTTTACATGGATTTGAGGCTACAGGGATCAGAGCTCGTGAGCCATCAACGTTGCAGCACTGCCCCATTACAATAAGAAACTGGGGAAAACAGTAACATAAAGCCAACATACGTGCATAAGATTCAGACATAGGCTGATAGAAAGAGAGAGAAACAGATAAGCAGAGTTGTTTGCAGACAACCAGAAAGAGGCCGGACACTTCCTCAGAGGGGAAGCCAAAACCTGAGAATGACGAAGCCGAGCCGGACCGAGAGCAAAAAGCCTGGAGATAGCCATCTGAGCAAAAAACCATGAACCAAAAAATGGAAAGCCGTCACACATGTCAATAATCTTTCGCGTCCTCCCCATGAGTCTTCTCCATATCTCGACATGCGCTGCCAATTCTGAGATTTGCCTTGCCATCCGTCGTCTTACCGGGGCTGGTGGTGCTTGTATCCCTTTCTACCTCAATTGGGCCACTATCATCCAGAGGAGGAATACTTAAAGGCTGAATATCCTTCTGACCGGGCTCAACCTCCTGCTTAATTTTCTGTTCTCCCTCATCCACGGAGCGCTCACTGCTGTGAGAAGGGTTGGGCACAATGCAGGACAGAGGGGTGACTTGGTTTTCTTCCTCCGACAGAATAATAGTAATATGAGCAGTAATCAAAGGCCGGTTCAAGTTACTCTGAAACTTGAAATGCGTCGTTTGGAAAGCACTATTAGGAACAGGGTTGCGACTAGGACTCGGGGGAGGAAAATCCTCAGGAGAGGAGGAGAGGTTGATGGGCGAGTGAGCTGGGTCTGCCAGATGGTTGACAGAGGGCCGCTCGCCACTTCCTTGGCGATCCCCAGAGTGGTTCCTCTTGCCATGGTGCTTCATTTTGACAAGCAAGGGAGAGGACACTGTAAAATCAAAGAAACTAGGGCTAGAAGCAGGGGAGCGCCTAAATTGAGCCAGAGACCAGTGAACAGAGACAGTGAGGACACAAGACGGAAAAATAACACAATCAACACAAAAGACTAAGGCCTCGGACGGCTTATCCCGAGTCACCGAACTAATCCCTCTGTGAAAAGCGCTGGTGCATTCGAAATGTTGCCAACAAGAACCCGAGCTAGCCTGGAACTTGCCTATGAAGACAGGCCCGTGCTTATCATCACAGCATAACTTAAACCAAAACCTGGAACCAGAGAACTGAACACCGGAGGTGAATTGTGCACAGGATATCACCATGCTTATAACCATTAACAGATTGCGTTGGAACCCGTCCTTCATTAATGCAAACGGCTTACACTGTCTTGCGCTCATTAAAACATTCCCTCTGCGAGAGATAGGGATCTGGGACGCCATGCTGCTCTGCAGGTGGCAGTACCAAGGGTCTTTAATCTACATGAGGGACAATCAATGTCCGAGCGTCACCCGCATCGGGGGAAGATTTTTTTAACATTACTAGCCATCCCAAATCATATTTTGTAAGGAAATAATTAATAGGATTTTTTAAACATTACTAGCCATCAGAAATCATATTTTGCAAGGAAATTACACAAATCATATTTTGCAAGGAAATAATTAATAGTCATATATCAAAATAATTATACAAATTTTTTCTTTTATCTACCATTGTGAATCCAAGAAAGTTCTACATCTCAACCTACCTTGTCAATGGTTTGTGTACATATATAGGTCACAACAACATTTATCGTGTATTACTCCAAAATGATGTTACTATTCATGCCTACAACTATACATATATGTCGCTTTACCTGCTATACACCAGTGTCGCCTATATATTGAAACATGGATTATTTCGTTGGTTATTATATGTGGTATAATGTTTTCCATAATGTTTCAATGTGAACTCGTTAATTGTATAATGGAGTTTATATAACGATGCAACATCTCTCGGATCCTTCTGATCATGGTTGGGAAACTTTTTATGTTTGCCACCTAATCTGTACCTTATTGACTTAATCAACGGTTGAAGTTGTATGGACTCATATCGATGATGATTAAGAACTCTAGGGTTTCTACCATATTTAATTCATTTTGGTTTGTTGTAGTTTTGTTTTTTTCCCTTTATTCCTCCTGAACTTTCCTGGTCATGTTGTCCCCTATGGTTTGGGTGTAGCTCAGAACTGCAGTGTAGTTGTTGTTTCCTCCGGAGAACTTTGCAGAAAGGTGTAATTTGTGTTTACTTTTCTAAATGCCTTACTTCCAAATGTCATATTGAGACAATTGACTCTCAGAATTCATTTCTATGGTCTTCCACTTATCAGACTCGTCCCTGAGCTTGAGCAAAGGTACAGTGTATTTATCCAGTTTTGTTTCAAATTTAATTTGCTTTGGCCAAAGGTTATAATGGTTCACTAATTTTCGTTATACATTTTGTCCTTAGGTTTCCCATTTTCGTTGAAAACCCTGGAGTAAGGTCGCAAACTTCCACAGTTCTTTCTGAGGTGATGTTTGGGTAGGCATAGGTGTTGCCTTCCCTTCTGCTAACTTAAAATATGTTTTTGATATATTTTTTAAAAATTTCTTTAGAGCTTGTTACTGCTTGTAAGTCATACCCTAACAGGGTTTTTCAAGAACTTTCCTTACCTGGGTTTATTTTTCTGGGGATTTTTGGATTTATGTTTTTATGTCTCCGTATTTACCAGTGTTCATCATCGAATAGAAATTTCACCTTATATTCTCAGTTTTTGGTACTCTATACCATCGCCATAATTTTTTTTGGCCTTTCCGTCATCCTTTGTAATGAACTCCTTAGGGTTACAGGAGTTACTCGCTGCAACCGAAGAAAGATAACGAAGTTCTGGTCTCTCAACTTAGAACACAATATCGCAGTTTACTAAAGGTTTATGTTTTGTGAAATTGCTTTTAGTCATGTTATATTGTGTTTATGAATATGAATACATTACCTTCATGAGGAAAAGCATTAAAATTCTTCTTCACGCTTCTGCGCAGGTTAATATTTTTAATACCAACACCCCCAAAATGGGAGGTATAGTAATCCCTTTCAATATTGTTGACTACAAAAGTTCGCTTGAGCTCTATGAGATATGAATTTTGTAAGCCTTATTATGTCTACTTCATTCAGGTATTACTATTCTATTTTTATTTACTTATTTTCCTTTATCTGTGTCAGATGAAGAACCTAGAGTTATTCCTCTGTTTATAAGGTACATCATCATTTTATTAATGAAATATTATAGTTTACTTAGTTTTCCTGTTTTTTTTTAAATTATTTATTATCGAACATCATTCTCAAGCTACTCATTAAACTTCTTTGTGAAATTTTTACAGGTATATTCTCTACCTTTTACTTCAACACACACACCGTGCATGAGGCTAGTTCAGAATTTAACTAGCACAACGTTCTTCTCCTTCTAGGTTGGCCGCATGCTTCTAAGTTTCCTTCTGGGTTTCTCTGAGCAATGTGGTCACATTTATTAGAGACAGCATTGTTGTCTCAATGTATATTTTTTGTTTTATTTTTTAAAAGACTTTGAAGTGATATTTCCTGCTAGGCAATATAAACTTATATGTTAATTAGATACAGATTCTCCGCAAAATTTGCGTAGAAGACTTCTTCAAAGAAGTCATTTTTTCAATAAATACTCTTTTTTTTTAATCATGCTATTATTGTTTAACTTCTTTCGGAAGTTATACAGTGACATGAAATATTTTGATATATAATAATAGAATAAACGTTTTCCTTTCGGTTACATGAGCATGTTTGTCTTTCGAAGTCAAGGATAATGAGTGTTTTTTTCTTTTATTACTTCTTGTTTAAACATAGTGATAGTAGAAATGTTGAAAGAATAACAATTAAATACATTTATACATTTAAAATTCATTTCACTATTGATGAGCTTCGATATTGCAACAATAATGTTGCAACTCCGAAGGCTACGGACTTTAGATATCAACTAGTTGTTAAATGTTGCCTATTTGTAGGAATGAAATATCGAATTTAAAAATACTTGTAAAGTAATATGAAATCTTTTATCTACTTATTAACACATTTTGCTTGCAAAATAACCCTATTTTAATTCAATTTGTCACGTGATGTTTTAACTAATCTAAGCATGAAATCTTATTTAGAGAGTACTAACTTTTGTGTGCATGTGTAAATTTAAAAGAACTCATTTTTTTAATCTTTTTGTTTTATACATGCAAATGCTAATCTTCACTTGTTCTTTAGTAGGGGAGACATGTATGGGGGAAGAGGGTTAAAATGGTCTTGATGACATGGAGGTCAAATAGCGTCTTTATCATAGTTTCAATGATGATTTTTCTCAAATCGAGCTCAAAACATGCCACTACAGGATTTCCAACATGATGTACTAGTTCTCTTATAAGATCCCTTGTTCTACTATGGGATGTTACAGATTTATTATACGAAATTATAATTCATTAAACAACTAAAAAAATCAAATTCAAATTGGATTGGATTTTTTTATTGACTATGATGTCTTAGTAGGTCCTCATTCCAAGTGGAATCACACAAAAATACTTTTATTAACCCACTTTTAAAAATAGCAGTGAATTACTAGGAAAATGAAACGGGACAAATTTTGTTATGAAATAGATTTTTTTTTTTAATATTTATTCTGATTTAATAGAAGTGGAATCAAATTTATTGAAGTTCATTAGCATGTTCTAAAAAATAGTATAAATTTATTGTTAGTTGGCACAAATGAGTTCCAAAAATCTAAATTTGTGAATAAGAAGGCTAATCCAAGTAGCTCAATGGTTACTATAACCTTCCAAATCTTTTCTAATGATAAAAAGATGCGTGTGATCCTGCAAAAAAACTTACATCAACCATTTAATCTAATTTTACAACAAGAAATCATTAATACTAAATGAAAAAATAGAAAGACATAAAAACAAGAGATGCATGTGAATAAGAAATGAAAGAAGGAAATAAAATGATACAAAAGGGATTTGAGGCTCCCGGGATGGCCAAAACCAAGGAAACTCAGAGATCTATGGAGAAGAACAAGATTTAAAAGCTGAACATGACACCAATTTTCATTATTTTCATCAATACAATTACATTTCTACAAGAAAATACAATGGAGATGCAGAAATATGAGTTCTCTCCATAAGAATACGAATGAAAAATCTTTCCTTAAAGGAAAATCCGACTTGGTACTTTTAAAAAATGATTAGGAATCATTTCCCATGAATGGAGGAAACTTTATCTATTAAAATCCCTTGTTTGGTGGATCTGGTTTCCAATACTAAGAATTTACATTAAATGGTAGGGAGCACATTCTTAGATTTTCTCAATCATTTGAGTTCCAGAATCTGTGCCATAATTCCATAATATCTTGCTGATTTATTATTTAATATTGATTTTCATGTAGTATGGAAAAATTCCTTAAATTATCTCTTCTAAATCTTCATAATCTGTCCAATATTCTCATAATATTCCACAAAAATAAATAATATTAGGCATGAATATGCAATTATTCATAAACCTTCTTAATGAATATATTAAAGTTAAAATACATTATCTAATGCAAAAAGAGAGGTTTAATGTGTTGAAGGATGGTTATAAGCATTAATTTATGTTTAATTATAGGCATGAGCGTTCATTTATGTCTAATTTAGAGGCCCATTATGCCCCCTCCGTTGAAAGTGTTGCCTATTCTTTGAGCAACTTAGTGACTTCATTGTGCTTCATTCATGGCCCTGGTGGCCTCTTTCTTATGCATCAAGAATCTTGGTTGTAAGTTTTGTAAGGATAAGCCCAAAAACATATTTGTGCAAATAAAAATCATTGTTTCTTGATACCATTAGCTTTACTTCTTCCCTTTTTTCAAGATGGGTTTTTGAATATTTTTCAGTTTAGCAAGGTCTTCCACATCCTTATCAACCTTCTGCTACCTTGTTCCATCATTTGGACACCTCTAAAACCTTCAACATGTATTTAGATGCGAATTAAGACATTCTGTAGTAATTCTTGTCAAAATTACAGGAAACGTTTAGAAGACACTTGTTAAAACTACAAGAAACAAGTTTTGAGCATAAAGTCTAAGGTTAGGGAAGGCCCTCAACTTGATTCCCATGTTTTTCTCCCATTTTTAGGCCTTCAACAAAAGCTAAAAAGAGATTGGAGACCCCCTGGAAAATGTCTTTTCATCACTGCAGTTTGAGTTCTATTTTTATGGTGAATGCCTTATTTCTTTTTGTTGCCTCCTCTTTTGTGGCCTAGGTGATTGCCTAATGGCCTTAAAATTATCTATTTTGATCAGGTCTCTCTTAGGCACTGCCATTTTGGGTTTTAGCACAATTTGTTCATTTCTTCCTTCTTGTAGCAACATTTTTCCCTCTTGTAGCAAACATTTCTTCTTCCTCCGGAGTTTTCTAACTGTATGGGAGTGATGAGAAATGATGTAGGTTTGTGAAAATGGAGAGGATGCCATGTTTATTTTTAAAGAAATTTTTAGGGTGAGACAGAGTGTAGGGTTTGTTTTTGAAATTATGAAATGGGATAGATGAATGATGGGTAGATAGTGAATATGAAGTGGATGGAGGGCTTGGAGTGCTGCGGTGACATAGTCTTTGTAAAAATTTCTTCTTTTAACTGCTGTCCTCATTCCTCGAAATAATCACCATTCATAATTTGACTTTTCAACATTGCATAAGTGAAATAGTGAGATGCAATTAACTAGTTGAAAACCACTGAAACTGCTAGCCCATCTTTAGCTTGTAAAACCTCATCTCTCACACATTGACAACAAATTTCTAACTATAATATGCTCAAGTGAAGAGGTCAAGAATATTGCATACCTGTACCTACCTAATGGTTGTTGGAGAGACATGCATGTTTCTGTTGAGTTGATGTTGTTGTGTTTCTCATGAATCAGGTACATCTTCTTGACTGCCTTTTTCTTTTCTGTTGATCTTATTTTTCTGATGGGTTGTCTTCTTGTTGATGTGAAAGTGATGGCTTCCTCTGTTGCTGTTGAGCTCTGGAGGAGTTTCATTGTGCCTATAGTTATGCTTCTTCTCTTTCAATCATGGTGCTGAAGGTTAGGCTTGAAGCTTGTTGTTACTTCCCAATAGGGTGCTATAGCTTCCCTTTTTCAATGTTTGTGTATTTTCTTTGTTGGAGGGTAAATAAATATTGGAATGAGTGGAAGGTGTGGCCATAAATGTTGGGTTGTGTTATATTATTTCCACGACTAGCTCACGTAGTTAACTGGGGGATTAAAATCGGGGCGACCCCCCTTCATTGTGCCGATAGCGTAGCTGGGGGAGTCACAGGGGGTTTGAGTGGTGCAACGCCTTGGAAAATTTTGGTTTTGGACCCTGTATTAGGTTGGGCGGACCTACCTATGGTTTTGTGCATATTTTTCGCACATGGTTTTGGACGTGATAGTTTTGGCAGCGCCTCAGAAAATTTTGGTTTTGGGCCCTATATTAGGTTGGGTAGACCTACCTATGGTTTTGTGCATGTTTTTCGCACATGGTTTTGGACCCGATGGTTTTCGGTCTATGGTATTGGATGCTTCGTCATGTATAAATAGGTATTGTAATATTAAAATGAATATAATGAAAAATCAAGCTGGTAGTCCCGGTTTTGGGATCCATGGGAAAATCTCTAGATATATGTGTTTTATGTGTTATGCGTTCGCATTGTTTATTTTCTGTGTTTAAGAATTCGTATGCAGGTAATTTCTGTACGGGGTTAAAACCTACAATAGAGTGACATGGTCATGATAGGTGTTCGCTGAGATGTGGTGAAGCCTATCTTTTTTCTATCCCAAAATAGCCCTGCATCATAATTTTTCCATCGGATTGCCTTTCGTGTAGATTTTCAGAAATTCCTGTAGTACTACAAGGAACACCTGTAGTAATCCAGGATAGCCTCTTGTAGTAGACTTGTTTTGTCCATATCACTCAAATGGTAGAATGGATTGACTTGAAACTTTCTAAGCATGTTTTATGCACCTCTTCATAAAAACAATTGGTCAATGGATACATGGATCTTGAGAAAAACTAAAAATGGTTGAAGGTGATGGAGACCGATTTATTGGAAACCGTGCACTGGAATTATCTACAATTTCTTGGACTTATTACTAGCGTCCATATACATCTCTCCATGAAACAATTTTTTAAATAGATGCATGACCATTGAGAAAAGACAAAAATGGTTGTAGGTGATGGAGATTGATTTATTGAAAATTGTGCACTAGAATTTGCTAAAATTGCTGGAGCATGTTACCATAATCCATATGCATCTTCCCATGAAACAGCTTGGAAAATGGATGCATGGTTTTCAAGTTATGGAAAAAACAAATTTCTGCTCTATGTATTTTTGTTTTCTGTAGTAAAACAGAGCCTTCTTGTAATTTTTTGGGACAACAAGGAAAATGAGTGGTCGAAGCTTGGGAATGATGAGTGGATGGTCGAAATAGATGAGGGTGATGGATTGGTATGGCCTTTGCCCTGTTGGAGCATTTGAGCAAAGGAGGAGAAAGTCAAAATTTGACTTCTTTTGCCTAGGTTTGACCTATTTTTTTTTTTCTTTTGTTGGTGCCAACTTTTTTTTGTTGCTTGTAGATGTTGAAGAGTACATGCATTAATCAGAGAGATATATGGAGCAAAGTTTTTTTGTTTTTTTTTTGTTTGTTTTTATTTTTTTTTATTTTTTTAGGCCTACTAGCTGCCTCAAGGAGGTTTTCAACTAATAGGTTTCCCTAGGTGCCTCAAAAGAGGTTTTCACCTCAGATTTTTTATTTTTTCTCTTTTTTTTTTTTTTTTTCAACTCATTGACTACCTTATGGAGATTTTCAATCAATGAGGCAATCTGAAGTGCCTCAAAGGAAGTTTTCCCCTGAGATTTTTATTGTTTCTCTTATTTTTCATGTTTTTTTTCTTTTTATTCTTTTTTACCTCACCCTACTTGAAAGACAAAATCACTTTTAAGTATAATAATACTTCCAATGGAGCCATGTGCACATCAAGATGTCAGACAAAATGATGTGTAGGATTGCAATAAATGATTTGACATATACCTGGATTTCAGAAACCAAATAATCTGACTTTGAAAGGATCAAACATAGTTGAAGAAAAGAGTGATGCTCCATATTGTTGATTTTCTAGAACCAAACCTCAATATAAATTTGATGTTATTGGTTTTCTTGCTTATCTAGATCATTCTTCATGTCTTCTTCTACCATGACCTTCAAATCTTCATTTTTTTGTTGATTCTTATCTTGAATACATGGAGGATTTGATGGTAACCATGAGGGAGTTCTCTTGATTTCTGATTTTGATCCCTGCTCTTCATCAAGTGCAGCCCATGATTTTGCGGTCTTCTCATTTGAATCTTCTTCTTCTGGATGTAGTCTTTCAATGATATCAAGATAATCTCTTTTTTGCAATACTCTTTCTAAGCTATGGTGAATACCATTAATCTCAAGATTAATGGAGATGTTTGGAAGTGTTGTATCTCAACATTGTAAGTGGGCTGAGCTGCTTCATTGTGTGGGTTTGGAAATGGTGGTACAGGGAGTTGAGTGGGAGTGTATGTTTGATATGGATGTGGTTGGGGTTGTGGTTGTGGTGGAGGTGAATGGTAAAGATAACATGGATTTGGGTATGGAGGATATTGAGGAAAACATTGAGGATATTGGGGAAAATACTTTGGATATTGTGGATGGCTTCCGTAACTTCCTTGCCAACCTTGTTGGAAAGATTGGTTTTGGGGTTGAGATGACCAATGTTGCCAAGGAAAGGGTGTGTTCCAATTATTTTGAGATGGATATGCATAAGTTTGAAATTGTGAATTAGGTTCTTTCATCATACTAGATTGACTAGGCTTCCATGGTCCTGTTGGAGCTACATAACATAGTTGCATTGACGATTGACTTGCTCCATTGTCCTTTCGGTAAACTTTCTTCAACCTTGGAAATGATGGACATGTTAGTGTCAGTGTTTTCATACTTCCATCAGGGATCAAAATCTTCTCTTTTGTATTTTCATAGTAGGGGTCCCATACCGTAAATTTTTCATCACTCCATTAGGTCATGATATATTGATCCACTGATGGTTCTTTGCTCTTCAGCTCCTCCTTCATAGACTATACTTGTTGATCCTCCTTCATATTGTTTTCAGTCATGGTTCATAAGCAATCTGCAGTGCATTTCATTAGGTCATAGGGTTTGATTTCATTAGGTCTAGGGTTTCATTACCAAGGTCAAGAAACTGATTTTCAAATGCCAATAAAGGTTAGCAAGGGTATGAGGATGATCAATAAATAAAGCATGATAGCTTGAAAGTCACAGCCACCGAAATTTTTATTTTTGGAACCTAATGTAATTTTCACCTCAAAAACATGTTTTTGAGGTGAAAACCGAGTATTTTGAATTTATTATATTTCTTATGTAATTTTAAGTTTCTATATGTAATAATGGATCTCAGCGGCATCAAAATAATTCTCCTTGCTGCAAGACACACCAATACTGCAAAAATCAAGTTAATTTGAGCATTCGTCCACTTGCAAAAACAGAAAGAAGAAAAAGCATCAAAATAGAACTTAAAAGGTGAAAGTGAAAAGGGAAAAAAACATTAGAAAAAGGGATTTGAGGAGCTAAGATTAAAGTCAAGGGCCTATAAATATCTTATTGCCCTCATTTTATGTTTATTTTCCTCCTACCATGCATTGAGCAAACTAGAGCAGTGTTTTGGGTGATTTCAAGGCAAAATTGGTGAAAATAGAGCAGGCGCTGCGCGTTCCCTCTTGGTGCTGCGCGTTTGCTCTTGGAGCTGCGCGTTTGATAGGCGCTGTGTGTTCCCTTAAGGTGCTACGCACTCCCTCCATGCGCTGTGCACTTGACCAATTTTGCACTCCTTCAGTCTTCAAGCTTTCAAAGGATATCCTCAGCCCTAAAACAAGTATTGCCATTCCCCTCTCATTAATATTATTTCCCTCATGTTTAAAGAATGAAAATCATATGGTCTTATTTTTTCACTTCAAACCCTAGCCTTTATCCTAAACCCTAGTTTTCATAAGCAAAATCCCCATTTCCCCCAAAAACACCTAATCTACACCATATATTCTCCCTCACAAGTTTCCATCCCTATCCTATCAGATCCTCATTTACTCTCATCTGCCCTTTCCTTTTTCTTTCCTCCCCGCTCTCTTACATTCCCATATCATCTACCTAGGGTTTCATTTCAAAACACCATGGCTGAGGAGGAATACAAACCACAGAGCGAGGAAGAAGGATCAGACAGAGAGGGAACCATTGAGCAGAGAAGACCACATAAAGGAGGCAATATTCACATATTTGAGCCCACATACCTCAAAGAGCTTCTAGCCTCTCCCATGACAGTCACATTTTTCAAACGGTTAGGGTGTTTTGAGTTTAGTGAATAGGTCCATGCAGTCCACTACCACCCTGAGTTGACCAAAATTTTCTGTCACTGGGCTTCAAGACAATCAGGTCACTCTTACAGGGATAACCTTCACATTGTCTTCTACGACCATATTAGCTGCCACCGGTATTCCAAAAGTTGGAAAAAATGGTTCAAATAGGGAGAAATTGAAGCACATTTCTATGAACCATACATCAAACCTAGATACATACATGAAAGAAAGGGCTATTTTTGTTTCACATACCTCCTTGATAGATACGCACCTATGATGAAGATTATTATGAAGTATTTTTCATGTGAGGGAAGATTTTCTAGGGTCTATTCGTATCACAACAGATTGCTCAAGTATTTCACTAGGGTCAAAATGCTTAACGTACCCTATTATCTTTTCAAGAGTGTGGAGAAAATGTCTTACATTGCCTAAAAGAGAGAACCCAAAGATCAAATGAAAAGCCTATTTCATCATGCTCTCATAAAGATCACAGTGCTTTGTCACCTTAAAGAACCTAACATTGGATGGAGTACAATCATTTCCAACCCCATTTTCACTCATACGTCCACTCAGAATGTTCAAAACATGCCATCATCATCACATTCACCTTCACCTCCATTATCATCTTCCCATGCACCTATTCCTTCACCTGATAGGAAACAGGATAGTGGAAAAGAGGATCAGGGCAATTTGGGCCAAAGCAGCGAGTCTGGAAGGACTGGTTCAGGTACCATGGTGCATACTTATCAGAGAGGACACAGGCAAGTGTTTGCCCCACATATTGTGGGAGGGCCTTGCCTTCATCATCAACAAAGCATGTACACAAAGGGAAGAAAAAGATGGTTGAAAAAGAGATGCAACAACAGAAAGAGCACCTCCATGAAACTAAGCATGATTTTGACCTAGTGGACTTAGATGATGAGGATGATGAGACAAATATTAGAGTGCTCATCAAGGAGCAAGAGGCAATGATAGGCGAGTTGCAGGTGAACCTGCAAAGAGACGAATGGATCATCTCTTATTACAAACAAGAAAACAGGCAGTTGGAGACTAAGCATGAGCTTATGGCAGTTCACCTCATCAAGGCCAAAAGAGAGGCAAAAAATACTAAGGTGCAGCGTGAGGAAGCTTATGGTGAATATGGTGAGCCCATGGAGGAAGATATGCCAGGAGGAGACCTAGGACTAGAGGTCTAAAGGGAGCTTTGTAGCTTGAGAAGGAAAAAGAAGCCCAACTTACAAATCAGCTTACCTTGAATGAACAAATGGGCCAAATGGTGAATGAGAACAGGGAGTATTGGCTTGAGAGAGTTAACACTCACTTGGAGGGATTGTTGGCCAAAGCCAGTAGAGATGTGGAGGTGCAAAGGAGGGTGGCCAAACACTATGCCATGAGAGACAAATTTGCTAGAGCCAAACTCAAAAGGGATCAAGCAAGAATTGAAACCCTAGCTCACCAAAAAGAGAAGGACAAGCTTGACCTACTGGTGGAGGCTTCACTGCAGGGTTAGTCACCCTTAGCTTCGGCCATCATAACAATTTTTGAGGGCCCTTGACTCAGTTTTGATTTTATAGCTGTGCCTATTATTTTTAGGTAGATTTTCTATCAATTCACTAGCCAAAGGCGTTGCACACTTTTTTGGGGCATTTTTTGGACAAATGTCCACCACCATTGGATTCAAAAAGTCATGTACATGCAGGGAAACCATGTTTCCAAGTGTGAAAGTCAGATTTTCTAGGTGAAAAGGCCAAAAAAACACTAAAATTTCATGTTTCTACCTATTTTTTGAGCTTGGCGTTGTGCGTTTAAGCAGTCTTGGGAGATTGCAATTTTGGAGGGCCAAATCAAAATCAAATTGGAAACGAAGGGCAGTTTTGGAAACTAGACAGGACAAGCTTTACAATGAGCTATCATGAGCTAGATTTGGAGGTTAGGAAGGCAGTGAAAAATCAACTGGAAGTTGGCACTGCGCACTCCCTTTAGGCGTTGCACGTTTGACACTAGCGCTGCACACTTGACAGATTGCTCAAATTTTCATTGTTTCTTCCAGAATTTGCTTTCATCTTTGGGATTTTTATCTTTTTACTGATGTAGTGTAAAATCATGCTATAATTAATGTATATTTTGGTTATTTAAGATAGATACATCAGGTAAGTGGCCAAGGTGGCATGTAATGAATCAGTTTCCTTCACCTTAGGGATGAGTCAGTTTGACCTCCCTATTCTTTAGCTTTCAGTTCAGTTTTTTGTGTAACTGCTCCTCCTCTCATGGATTCGACCTCTGAGGCTAGGATGAGTGGTTTTGATGCCTATATTATGTATTTTCTTAAGCATTTGTTGGGGTTGGACTCACTTGGATGCTCAGAGCTTGATTGTGCATTATTGTAAGCAATTTGGCAAGGAAATTAATAGGATTTGTGGCTATTTTTATGGGATCCCTGTGGTATGGAGTTTTAGCACAGTTTCTTCTTTTGTAATCATTTGTTTACATGTTTTATGTATGCAATCATCCATTTCATTGCTTCTTATTGAATCTTATCAAGTTAGATAGGTAGAATCCATTGTAACAATGCTCTACCTTGGGAAATCATTCAATATTTCATGTTTTCTACTGTTTGAGAAGGATCCATGATTGTCACATGCCCTCCTCAGCTCCTCATCAGTTTTAAGCACCTCACACCATTAAGCCTAAAGTGCTTAAGGCTATGCCTACTTTGCCCCATAGAACACCTTGCATTTCTGACCTAATTTCCTAGACCTAAACTGCCCAGCTCCATCTGATCTAGTGAAACACCAACAAATTCAATCAAAACCTTTCGAGCTACTATACCTAGCCTAAAATGCTTTACCTGATCCAATCATATTGACTAAGATTCTTACGGAGAGATCCCTCTCCCGGCCTAGTAGGGCTAGTTACTAGGCTAAGCTTGGTTTGTGGTTACCCTGGAATTGCCTCCCTTCAGCCTGAGGTCAATCTAGGTGATAACGTAGTGGTGACCATACTAGGGAACAAAAAACTAATCTCCCCGGTAACATATTTCATATAAATTTTTGAACTTTTGATGATGAGTTTTATAATTTGCTAGGCTGAAAGAGAAAGTTGTAAAGCAATATTAAAACTTCGAAATTTGAGCACACTAGCTTCGAGAAAGTACACTAGGGCCAATCTTGATCCCAATCCCGCCTCAGTAGTGGATAATCCTAATTTGATTTTAAGAAAACTCAAAAGACAAGAAAGTTCAGTTAGCTTGACCCCTTCGATAAAAGTTGATTCTTCCCCGGATGAATGGTTGTTCTTAGAAGATCTCTCTTTTGATTTGTCGTTTGACCTTTCTTTGTTTAGGACCAAATCTGAAACTGCACTTGATGATATAATTCTAGACCTAGAATTTGTTGCAAATCTCGAAATTCAAAAGGAAAACAAGTCAATTGACAAGTATATCTTAAATTCCCTCAATCGTCCATCACTGCTGCTAATATCCCTGAGCTTTCTGAATCGGCATCCATTACCCTCACTTCATCCTTATTCCCATCAATCTCTGAAGTTCATTCCCAACTTCAGTTTATACCCACTCTTCCCCTTCAACCTATCATATCCTACCAAACACCTATTACCCTACTTCTCCATCAACCACTCCATTAAACCCTAGTGGTCCAAGCATTTTTTCAAATCCACCTCGAGTCATGGTTTCCCGGTATGCACTCGTTGTTTTACCTCAGAATATTGATGATATGCTTGTTGATTACCAAAGTAAAATACTTTTTTTTATGCCACTCAAAACATTACAGCTCAACAAAATGAATTCTTTGACCTTCATGAGGTAGAGGTAGAAAATGTGACTATGAGATTGTTTGTTCAAAGCTTTAGAGGTGAAGTTTGAAAATGGTTCAGAGCTTTACCAGCAGCCTCTATCAACACTTTGCCAGTTCTGCATAGACAATTCCTAGAACGGTGGGAGGTAAAGAATAACCCACTCCAAATTTTATCTGAGTATAAAAATATCAAAAGAAATGCTGGTGTAAGTGTGAAAGATTATTGTGTGAGGTTTAATGTAGTATATAATGCTATTCCGGCTAACATTAAACCACCAGAGGGGTTAGCCTTGCTTAAGTTTTCCAAATGGTTTCGATGTTGATATGTCATATCAATTACAGGAGCGTGATCCCACCACACTAAAAGACATGCTGAAGAATGCTGTAAGTGGAGAAGCAAATCTGCTGGCCAAGAGAGCAAGGATGAGATCTGAAAAGAGAGTGACCATAAAAGAGGAAGCATCTTCTTCAGATGCTAAGATGGATACTTTGATCTGAACAATGGAGAAGATGGTTGACCGACGGACCATTACAGATAGATTTGAACCAAATCAGGAACCCAAATTTTAGAGGACAGCAGCAACGCCAATTCCAGATCAAGCAGAGGGAACAAAAGGTCCCGGACCAACAAGCACAATAGCGGCAGATCAAAACTCCTTTGCAGCAGAATTACATTCAAGGAATAGAAGAAGAAGATGACGATGATCCGGTAGTTGAAGCAAACCATTTCTTCACTGCTGATGGTATGCCCTTTTTTTTTACGGAAGATGATGAATATGTAGAGGTTCCAGACACCCAAAGGGATGAAGATTACACATTAGCAAATGATGTAGTTTTGGAGGTCGAGTCCGATGATTATCAACGAGGTTATATGAACGCTTTGACAACACAACAGAAGTAGTATTCTTTGAGGAGCAGAGATGTACCAATCAATCCCATTCAGAAAAGAAAAGAGTTGCAATCAAAGAATGACTCCTCAAACATTCAGAAGAAAGGGAAAGAGTCTGCTGATCCGACTTCCAGCAAAGTATCATCAACAAATAACCTTGCAAACGAGAAGAATAATCAACAAAGTGCAGCGAAAGAGAAAGTAGAGAAGAAGGACCTTCCTGTTAAAGAGGTAGAAAAAGTTTCATCCTTTAATTTAGAAAATGAAATTGCTAAATTAAAAGTGTCCATTCCTTTGACTGAGCTGGTTAAGAATAACAGTTATAAGCATCAATTGTCCGGAATTTTGCAAATAGACCCTTTGTCAGATATGGTAAACCTAGAAGATGATCGTCCTGAGCTCATTTTTGGTCCAGCCATAGAAGGTCAGTCTGAAGATAATGAAGTTCCTCCTTTTTATCTAAGTCTCAGATTACATGAATACATTCTCCATAATGCCATGTTTGATTTCGGAGTTTCTCATAACTTGATGCCTAAAGCCATTATGGAGAAGTTGGGCCTAGACATTACCTGGAAATACCATGATTTGTACTCTTTTGATTCCAGTAGAGTCCGTTGCATTGGTCTTATCAAAGATTTGGTAGTGTCTTTAGATCAAGTTCCAGCCAAATGTGTTTTGATGGATGTGGTTGTCGCTGATATTCCACCGCGATTTGGTATGCTCTTGTCTAGAATGTGGGGTGCTAAGCTTAAGGGCATTTTACAACTTGACTTCTCTTATGCTACCATTCCCGTTTTTGGTCAGTTGAGAAAGTTATATCGGGAGAAGAAAATGAAATACATGATCAATAGCAAAGAGAAGCCACTTAATCATCCAATAAACGCCGTACATACTGATTTAAAATCATTTGTTTTGATACCGGATTAAATGATGTAGATATTCAGATTGTATAAGTAGATAACGTGTTAGAAATTTCAGAGAATTTTAAGAAAGTCCTTAATCAGGAAAAAGAAAAAATGGCAAGCTCTTCTGAGTAGTCCACATACCAGTAGCAAAAGGTTAGTGAGGAGCAGAAAAATGAAGTGATTAGTCAAGGTAAGGTAGAGAAGGAAGCAAAATTTCAACATTTAGAAGACGAGGCAGGCCTTTGGAGCATGGATTTTGATGGTGCCATGGGTAAGGATGGTGCTAGTATAGGATTTTGGATTCGCATCCCTGCTTTCTAGCCCACCAAAGTCCCAAGTAATATTATAGTATGTTCTTACAAATTGGATTTCGATTTCTCTAACAATGAAGGGGAGTATGAAGCTTTGATTACAAGGATTAAAATTTTAAAGAAATTGAATGCAAAAAGGATTTATGTCTATGGTGATTCAGAGCTGGTGATCAAACAGGTAAAGGGAGAGTATCAAGCAAAGCATCCCTGGATGAGAGCCTATAGAAATGCAGTCTTAGATATTTTGAGATGTTTCATGAATATATCTTGACAACAGTACCCCGAACTCAAAATATTATTGCAGATTCACTCACCACTGCTGCAAGAAATTTGAAGATCCCAATGAACTCCAATAACAAGTTTGAAATTCATGTCAAACACCGGCCTGTTGTTCCGGATAATTTAAGGTATTGGCAAGTGTTTTGGGATGATAGCCAAATCAATACCTTTTTGCAGAATGAAGGAAAATTCAAGGATTCTTCCATAGATGATGATAGTGATATCGATGAACAAGAGATTGAGGTGAATCATATGGAGGTATTACAGCTGAAGGATAACATTATTCCTAGAGGTCTCATACCTTTAGAGGAGATTTTTGATCAAGATGATGTTGCAAGAAAGTCACGCTTGGTGCCTACTGATAAAGGAGTTGAAGATGTCAATCTTGGAATAGCTGACAAGCCCAAGCTTGTAAAGTTATCTAAAGCATTGTCTCCCAAGGTAAAAGCCCAGTATGTTAGATTACTTTTTGAATTTTATGATGTGTTTGTGTGGGATTATTCATATTTGAAGGTGTATGACAAAGATATAATTCAGCATACCATTCTTATTAAGCCGGATCAAAAGCCTTTCAGACAGAAGTTGAGAAGGATCAATCCAACGCTGCTGCCATCCATCGAAAAAGGGGTAAACATATTGTTCAAAGCTGGCATCATTGTTCAAATCAGATTTTCTAATTGGATTTTGAATTTGGTCTCGGTACGAAAGAAAACTGGAGAAATAAGGTTGTGCATAGATTTCTGGAACCTCAACAAAGTATCCTTAAAGGATAACTATCGACTTCCAAAGGTGGACCAAATTTTGCAAAGAGTAGTTGGAGCATCATAGATGTCACTACTTGATAGTTACTCAGGCTATAATTAGATCTTGGTGCATGAAAGAGACCAAGACAAAACTGCCTTCACAACACCTTGGGGAATTTTTTAGTACGTCGAAATGCCATTCGGATTGAAGAATGTTGGAGCCACTTTTGAGTGAGCGATGGACATCGCTTTTGCTAATGAGAAGGATGTTTTCTTAGTTGTTTATTTAGATGATTTGACGGTATTCTCTGGCTTTGATGATGAACACTTGCACCGCTTAAGGGTTGTCTTTCAATGATGTAGAAAGTTCGAGATTTCTCTCAACCCCAAGAAAATTCTTTTTGCCATGGACGAGGGCAAGCTCCTTGGTCATATCATTTCTAAAGACGGTATCCAGATTGATCCTTTAAGAGTGGAGGAAATTCAGCATATATATTTTCCGCGCAACAAAAAGGAGATTCAGGCATTCAATGGTAAGATGAAATTACGCAGATTTATACCCAATTTGGCGGAACATTTACGAGAAATGAATAATATGTTGCAGAAGGAAAACACTGTGAAATGGACCAAGGATGCCATGAAGTCATTCAATTTGGTAAAGTTTTCTTTGACCACAGCTCCAGGCTTTATTAGTCCTGATTACACTCAAGATTTCATTATATTTTCATTTGCATCCAAGCACACCATGGCTGTAGTATTGATGCAAAAGAGGGATCAGATTGAGCAACCCATTGCTTTTTTCAGTAGGACTATTTGAGATGCTTCCTTGTGGTATAATATCATTAAAAAACAAGTGTTGGCTCTCATAAAGCATTAAAGAATTTCAGAGTGTACATTCTACATTCACATACCATAGCATATGTTCCTAATGTAGGGTGAAAGATGTTTGATGCAAACTGATCTGGAGGGAAGAAGATGTAAGTGATAGCAACAATGTTGGAATATGATTTGGAGATTAAGCCCACTAAACTGATAAAGGGACAAGGCTTAGCAAAACTGATGGTAGAATCAAATTTGCATGCTCTAGACATAAATCTCATAGCAGTAATGTCGGAGGATGAGGATGATGGCTCGCTCATTCCAGTTTCAGAAATATTTCTTCAATCACCATGGTATTCAGACATAGTTTATGTTCTTCAACGTCTTTCACCACCTCCAGGAATGTCTAGAAGCAAAGGTAGATCAATAAAACTCAAATCCGCAAATTCTGTATTCTAAATAATGCTCTTTATTGGAAAGATCTGGGAGGAGTTTTACTTAACTGTTTGGTTGAATACGAAGCTCAGCAGGTGATGCATGATTTTCATAAGGGTGATTGTGGCGTCATTTGTTTTGGAAAACAACAGCTAACAAAGTGTTGAGAGCAGGATACTATTGGCCGATTCTATTTTCAGATTTGTATAAAACAGTGATGAGCTGCCATGAATGCCAAGTTTTTCAAGGAAAAAGGAAGCTGCTTCCTCTTCCTTTGAAACCAATTGAAGTAAATGCACCCTTCTAGCAGTGGGGACTTGATTTCATAGGGGAAATCAATCCTAAATCATCACCACAACATTGATGGATCTTGACAGCTACCGATTAATTCACCAAGTGGATTGAGGCCATTCTGACAAGGCAAGCCACAGATACGGTAATTATTCAATTTTTAGAATCTAATATCTTGTCAAATTTTGGTTTCCCTCACAAGATCATAACAGATAATGCAACAACATTTAAGTCCAAGAATATGGTGGAGTTCTGCAATAAGTACAATATTACATTGGTTCATTCCACAACATACTACCCGTAGGGAAACAGATTGGCCGAGTCACCAAATAAGTCTTTGGTGAATCTAATTAAGAAATAGTTGGAGGCAAACAAGAAGAATTGGCATCGGAAGCTTGTTAATGCTTTGTTGGCCGACAGAGTGAGCAACAAGAAATCCATAGCTATGTCACCATTTGAGTTGGTTTATGGCACTGATACAATGTTTCCTACGTCACTTGTAGTCCCAGTCACGAGATTACTATAGGAAGATGGTAGTGAAGGGGATGATATTCAATGAAGGATTAATCAGATGATCCACCTTTAGCAAACAAGGGAATAATTTTCTCAAAACACTTTCTGGTTGCAAGAAAAGATAAAGAATATCTATGACCACAAAACCAAAGCGAAAAAGTTTTAGCTAGAGGATGTAGTGCTGTTGTGGGATGCATGAAATGAGGACAAAGAAATGCATGGTAAGTTCGACAATATATGGAAAGGACCATATAAGATTTCAGCATACAAAGGATAGAATTCTTTTCTGCTCAAGGAGATGGATGGTCAGGATTGTCCAGGAGGGCCATCGAATGGTAGGCTCTTGAAGCACTACTACTTTTGAGGTGGTTCTTTGAAATTATGTCACTTTCATTGTATATACCATTTTCATTTTCCTTGCAATATTTCAAGTACACAGTCATTGAAGCTTGGGGCCCGAAGTAAAGGCTATAAAGCTTGAATGGTATGTGTAGAGTTTGGTTGTTTTGATTTGGTTTATAGTTAAAGTCATGAGTCAGTGTCAATTTGCATTGAGTCAGTTTTTTGTCTTCGAAGTGGTTGACCGTATTTCCCAATGGATAAGGCTACTGGGTCTACGGTGTTCTTGGCACCTCCAAGGAGCTACCATCCCCATTGGAGCAATGTTAGTGTTAGTCTTTTCATACTTCCATCAGGGATCAAAATCTGCTCTTTTGCATTTTCATAGTAGGAGTCCCATACTGTAAATTTTTCATCACTCCATTAGGTCATGATATATTGATCCACTGATGGTTCTTTGCTCTTCAGCTCCGCCCTCATATACTATACTTGTTGATCCTCCTTCATATTGTTTTCAATCATGGTTCATAAACAATTTGTAGTCCATTTCATTAGGTTGTAGGGTTTGATTTCATTAGGTCTATGGTTTAATTACCAAGGTTAAGAATTGATTTTCAAATGCCAATAAAGGTCAGCAAGGGTATGAGGATGATCAATAAATCAAACATGATAGCTTGAAAGTCACGGCTACTGAAATTTTTATTTTTGGAACCTAATGTAATTTTCACCTCAAAAACATGTTTTTGAGGTGAAAACAAAGTATTTTGAATATATTGTATTTCTTATGTAATTTTAAGTTTCTATATGTAATAATGGATCTCAGCTACATCATAAAAATTCTCCCTGCTGCAAGACACACCAACACTGCAAAAATCAAGTTAATTTGAGCATTTGTCCACTTGCAAAAACACAAAGAAGAAAAAGCATCAAAACGGAGTTCAAAAGGTGAAAGTGAAAAAGGAAAAAAACATTAGAAAAAGGGATTTGAGGTGCTAATATTAAAGTCAAGGGCCTATAAATATCTTCTTGCCCTCATTTTATGTTTATTTACCTCCTACCACGCATTGAGCAAACTAGAGCAGCGTTTTGGGCGATTTCAAGGCAAAATTTGTGAAAACAAAGCAGGTGACGCGCGTTCCCTCTTGGCACTACACGTTCGCTCCTGGCGTTGTGCGTTTGATAGGCGCTGCACATTCCCTTAAGGCGTTGCACACTCCTTTCATGCGCTGCGCACTTGACCAGTTTTGCACTCCTTCAGTCTTTAGGCTTTCAAAGGATCTCCTAAGCCCTAAAACAAGTAAGTATTTCCGTTCCCCTTTCATTAAGCTTATTTCCCTCATGTTTAAAGAATGAAAATCATATGGTCTTACTTTTTCACTTCAAACCCTAGCCTTTATCCTAAACCCTAGTTTTCACAAGTAAATTCCCCATTTCCCCCAAAAACACCTAATCTACACCCTATATTCTCCCTCACAAGTTTCTATCCCTACCCCATCAGATCCTCATTTACTCCCATCCACCTTTTCCTTTTTCTTTCCTCCCCACACTCTCACATTCCCATATCATCTACCTACGGTTTCATTTGAAACACCATGGTTGAGGAGGAATACAAACCACAGAGTGAGGAAGAAGGATCAGACAGAGAGGGAAACATTGAGCAGAGAAGTCCACATAAAGGAGGCAATATTCACAGATTTGAGCCCACAGACCTTAAAGAGCTTCTAGCCTCTCCCATGACAGTCACATCTTTCAAACGGTTAGGGTGTTTTGAGTTTTGTGAATAGGTCCATGCAGTCCACTACCACCCTGAGTTGAATAGACTTTTCATCTCTAGGCTTCAAGACAATTAGGTCACTCTTGCAGGCATAACCTTCACATTCTCTGCTGCCACCATATCAACTGCCACCGGTATTCTAGAAGTTGGGGAAAAATGGTTCAAACAGGGAGAAATTGAAGCACATTTCTATGAACCATACATCAAACCTAGATACATACATGAAAGAAAGGGCTATTTTCCTTTCCCATACCTCCTTGACAAAGATGCACCTATGATGAAGATTATTATGAAGTATTTTTCATGTGAGGGAAGATTTTCTAGGGTCTATTCGTATCACATCAGATTGCTCATGCATTTCACTAGGGTCAAAATGCTTAACATACCCTATTATCTTTTCAGGAGTGTGGAGAAAATGTCTTACATTTCCAAAAAGAGAGAACCCAAAGGTCAAATGAAAAGCCTATTTCATCATGTTCTCATAAAGATCATAGTTCTTTATTACCTTAAAAGAACTTAACATTGCATGGAGTACATTCATTGCCAACCCCATTTTCACTCATAATTTCACTCAGAATGTTCAAAATATGCCATCATATTCACATTCACCTTCACCCCCATTATCATATTCCCATGCACCTATTCCTTCACTTGACAGGAAACAGGACAGTGGCAAAGAGGATCAGGGCAATTTGGGCCAAAGTAGCAAGTATGGAAGGACTGGTTCAGGTACCATGGTGCATACTTATCAGAGATGACACAGGAAAGTGTTTGCCCCACATATTGTGGGAGGGGCCTTTCCTTCATCATCAACAAAGCATGTACACAAAGGGAAGAAAAAGATGGTTGAAAGAGAGATGCAACAACAAAAAGAGCACCTCCATGAAACTGAGCATGATTTTGACCTAGTGCACTTAGATGATGAGGATGATGAGACAAACACTAGAATTCTCATCAGGGAGCAAGAGGCAATGATAGGTGAGTTGCAAGTGAACCTGCAAAGAGTCGAATGGCTCATCTCTTATTACAACTAGGAAAATAGGTAGTTGGAGACTAAGCATGAGCTTATGGCAGTTCAGCTCATCAAGGCCAAAAGAGAGGCAGAAAAGACTAATGTGTAGCTTGAGGAAGCTTATGGTGAATATGAGGAGCCCATGGAGGAAGGTATTCCTAGGAGGAGACCTAGGACTAGAGGTCTAAAGAGAGCTTTGGAGATTGAGAAGGAAAAAGAAGCCCAACTTGCAAATCAGCTTACCTTGAATGAACAAATGGGCCAAATGGTGAATGAGAACAAGGAGAATTGGCTTGAGAGGACTAACACTCACCTGGAGGGCTTGTTGGCCAAAGCCACTAAAGGTGTGGAGGTGCAAAGGAGGATGGCCAAACACTATGCCATGAGAGACAAGATTGCTAGAGCCAAACTCAAAAGCGCTCAAGCAAGAATTGAAACCCTAGCTCACCAAAAAGAGAAGGACAAGATTGACCTACTGGTGGAGGCTTCACTGTAGGCTTAGTCACCCTTATCATTATCCATCATAACTTTTTTTGAGGGTCCTTGACTCAGTTTCGATTTTATAGTTGTCCCTGTTATTTTTAGGCAGATTTTCTATCAATCCATTGGCCAAATGCACAACGCCTAGGGCGTTGTGCACTTTTTTGGGGCATGTTTTGGACAAATGGCCACCACCATTGGATTCAGAAGGCCATGTACATGCAGGAAAACCATGTTTCCAAGTGTGAAAGTCAGATTTTCTAGGTGAAAAGGCCAAAAAACCACTAAAATTTCATGTTCCTGCTTGTTTTTTGAGCTTGGCATTGCATGTTTAAGCAGTCTTGGGAGATTGCAATTTTGGAGGGTCAAATCAAGCTCAAATTGGAAACCAAGGGTAGTTTTGGAAACTAGACAAGACAAGATTTCCAATGAGCTATCATGAGCCATATTTGGAGGTCAGGAAGGCAGTCAAAAATCAGCTGGAATTTGGCACTAAGCACTCCCTTCAAGCGCTGCGCGTTTGACACTGGCACTGCGCACTTGACAGATTGCTCAATTTTTCACTGTTTCTTCCATAATTTTCTTTCATATTTGGGATTTTGATATTTTTACTAATGTAATGTAAATTCATGCTGTAATTAATGTATATTTTGGTTATTTAAGATAGATACATCAAGTAAATGGCCAAGGTGGAATGTAATGAATTAATTTCCTTCACCTTAGGGATGAGTCAGTTTGACCTCCCTAGTCTTTAGCTTTTAGTTCAGTTTGTTGTGCAATTGCTCCTCCTCTCATGGATTCGACCCCTGAGGCTAGGATGAGTGGTTTTGATGCCTATATTATGTATTTTCTTAGACATTTGTTGGGGTTGGACTCTCATGGATGCTTAGAGCTTGATTGTACATCATTGTAAGCAGTTTGGCAAGGAGATTAATAGGATTTGCAACTATTTTTATGTGATCCCCGTGGTATGGAGTTTTAGCACAATTTCTTATTTTGTAATAATTTGTTTACATGTTTTATGTATGCCATCATCCATTTCATTGCTTCTAATTGAATGTTATCAAGTTAGATAGGTAGAATCCATTGTAACAATGTTCTACCTTAGGAAATCATTCAATATTTCATGTTTTCTATTATTTGAGAAGGATCCATGATTGTCATACTCCCTCCTCAGCTCCTCATCAGTCTTAAACACCTCACACCATTAAGCCTAAAGTGCTAAAGCATATGCCTACCTTGCCCCATAGAACACTTTGCATTTCTGACTTAATTTCCCATACCTAAACTGCCCGACTCCATCTGATCTAGCGAAACACCAAAAAATTCAATCAAAACCTTTCGAGCTACTATACCTAGCCTAAAATCCTTTACCTGATCTAGTGATCTTGACTGAGATCCTTATAGAGAGAGTCCTCTCCTGTCCTAGTAGGGCTAGCTACTAGGCTAAGCTTGGTTTGTGGTTATCGTGGAATTGCCTCCCTTTAGCTTGCGGCCAATCTAGGTGATAACCAGACAATGATTAACATCATATGATTTTGCATGGACAACACAAATATCAACATATTGTTTATCTTCATTTTGCATTCTTAACATTTCTACTTGTTTGGTTAGATTGCTAAGAATTTATGTTTTAAAGTTATCAAGAAAATTTCCAAGTTTAGCTTGAATTACCGATCTTGATGCTCATTTACTTACTCTTTCCCTTCCTCTTGATATGTGTTTGCATGTTTCAAAACTTTCTTCAAATTATAGTTGGTATACATCACCTTTACTCATGAGATCAAGGAGATCATTCCACTCATCTCTAATTGTTCTAAGTAAGACGGTTATTAACATGTTGGATCCTAAATGATGTAGTTTTGTCCTCTTAACATCATACATGAATCTATCTATTTGATCCTCTAGACTCTCATCTTCTCTTTGATTCATTCTAAATATTTCTTCTTTAAGATCATGATATTTATATTTTTCTAGAAATATCTTTTCCATCTTACTCCATGATCTTATTTCTCTATCCTTCAATCTGCCAGAAACAATCTCAGTTTTTGAGAGTTTAATAGGTAACCGTAATATCTAAAAACAATTTCAAATTCAAAGAGAAATGTTTCTGGATCCTCTAACCTTAGACCATGAAATTTTGGAAGAAAAGATGGAGGGATGTTCTTCATGTGCACACTAATATCAATATCTTGAATGGGAAATCTGAGAAGATCTTCCTCATTGTCATGATCTCCATCCATTTCTTCTACATTATTTTCCATCTTCTTCTTCTACCTGCAAAAGTGATGGTGATGTGGCTCTTATTGCACCACGTGCTCAAATGGGGGGGTGGGTTGCTGTTAGAGAATGTTTTGTTTTTATGATTGAATGAAAACACTAATGCAATGCACTTTTCTATTTTTAAATGAAATATGCCTAATGAATTTTTTGTTTTTGTTTTTGTAAAAAGAAAAAAGAAATGAATCAACTAGGAAAGAAAGAAATGCATACTTAGACACCTCCCTGACAATAGCGCCAAAAAGTGATGAGCCTCGATATTGCAACAAGAATGTTATATCTCCCAAGGCTAACAACTTTAATTATCAACCCGGGGTTCATATAAACTTAAGAGGTTGGCCTATATGTGCAACATACAATGTGTCCTTCCTTTTCTTTCATGAGAGAAAATAAATGTTGCCTATTTGCAAGAATGAAAGATTTAAAAATGCTTGTAAAGTAACATGAAATCCTCTATCTACTTATTAACACACTTTTCTTGCAAAAGAGCCCTATTTTAACCCTATTTGTCACATGCCCTATTTTAACCCTATTTGTCACATGTGATGTTTTAAATAATCTAAGCATGAAATATGATCTAGAGAGTTCTAACTATTGTGTGCATGTGTAAATATAAAAGAACTCATTTTTTTAATCTTTTTGTTTTTATAAATGCAAATGCTAATCCTCACTTGTTCTTTGGCAAGAGAGACAGGTATGGAAGAAGAGGGTTAAAATGGTCTTGATGGCATGGAGATCAAGTAGAGGCCTAACCCCAGCTTCAATGATTATTTTTCTCAATTCGGGGCTCAAAATAGACCGCTATAGGATTTCCTACAGGATGTACTAGTTCTCCTACATGATCCCCTATTTTACTACAAAATGTTACAGATTTACTATACGAAATTAGAATTCATCGAATGAACAAGAAAATAAAAGCCAAATTGGATGGGACAAATTTTTTTATTGATTAGGATGTCTTAGGTTCCCATTCCAAGTGGAATCACTCAAAAAGACCTTTGTTAACCCACTAAAAATAGCAGAAAATTACTAGTCCAAAATTAGAAACTTGAGAACTAGTAAGATAGTAAATCCATCAAATGCCAACCTTATGATCCGAATTGGATCCATAAAGAATGATTGACAGAGCCATGGTTGTACCAGGTCAGGACAGACTTCAAAGAATTTAAAACAGCGATAAAAAACACCTCTAAACTAGTGGCAATGGCAACCAACGTGGAACGACAATGACCTCGGTCAAAGTGCGTTGACCGAGGCCCATGGAGACTGCGCGGGAGGCAAAGTTAGCCCTTTGGAGGCCCGAATCGCGAAACAAATGAAGTTTTTGATGCATGATTAATCGCGCATCGTTGGGCGAAAAACCTCAAATTGGTGAAGCCTCGAGCGCTCGGTCACATGGGAGGCAGGAAAACTGTGGATGAAAGGCTAAAGGACAAGGCGGGACCCGCGCTCTGAAAACCGGTGGTATTGATCGAGGGAACCCTCAAACGGTAAGCGGAATTGGCGAAAATGGAGTGATTCCACTCAGCGGTCGACACGTGGCAAGCAGAGGAGAGAGAAAACAACTGTTGATTGCGCGTTAACGGTCGAGCAAGTCAACCACGCAAAACATGCATATGGCGTCGGATCTGGAGTCCCCAGATCTAACGGTTGAGATTCCGCTCGATAGGAAAGCAGAATTGATGGGGGATTATGCCGCAGTTTGTAAATATTTGATGTCCGATTTGACTGCCAAGGTGGCAGAAGACTCATTCCACGACATAATGGAAAAACCGAATCGATGAAGCAAATTGGCGTAGCTGCAAGAGGACATGTGGCCACTCCCTGTGAGCCTAGTGATGACACCGAACAGGGAACTCCAAGCGAAGCTGTAGCAGGCGATCCAACGAGAAGTGGAAGAGGAATTGAAGAGCCATGGGTACGAATGGCCTTAAATCCATGCACAGGAAAAAACAGAGGAACAACCAGAACCCGGAGAGGGACAACCAAAACCCCGAGAGGAGGATGGAACACAAAAAGGAAGAACAGAGAAAAGAGAGACAGTGAAGCAACAACAGAATGGAAGATAGAGGGTTGAGCTGATTGAAGGCAACATCGAGCACCTGAGAGCTTGAGGGATTCAAGCCATTCCAGAGAGGCTCTGTCTAGACTGAGCACCACATTTGGCTCTCCAGTATAGACCAGAAGGTCACAGAGTTGGTAAGGAAAAGAGCCTGTGTACTCTAGTGGCTTGGGGCATCCAAGAATGACCCTGCCAAGCAAATTCCGTTTCAGGAGACTCGCATTGAGCTCCTTCATTGTAATTCTCTGTTTCAAGACACAATAAAATAAGGCCACCACTGAGAGCTGGACCAGAGATTTAGCCCTGGAGGATAGGGTGAAATCCTTATTAATTTCTTGTGTTCTTGTATTTTCTTACTATATTTCTCTGCTGTCTTCCATTTTCAAGTGTCTGTGTATTTGCAATCTGATCGATCCGTTGCTTAAATAACTTAGACACACACCAGCACATGAGTCTGTAACACATTTATTTCATAAATCTTTCACTGAGATCACTCACAAGGTGATTTTGAGATCAAGTGGTATCAGAGATTTAGGTTGCAAGGTTAGACAAGCTTGTGTTGGTTTATTTGTTGAATGCTCACTAGATCAAAGCTCAAATTAGAAGAAGGAGAGTTGGTCGAAACTATTCCTGAAATTGGGAGAGTCTATCCTCGGAAGACAATGTCAGAAGAAGGTTCTATGGGGCCAAACCTTCAATTCATAGAGTTTCCTAGCTATAAAGTCTATGGTAGAAGAAATGTATAGGGATTTTAGAAAGCATAAGGATGAAGATTCATCAAGTTCTAAACAAGATAAAGAAGAAGATGAGTCTCATTCCCATGACCACTCAAAAGCAAAAGGGAAAGAGGAAATATTTTTCACACCTCCTAATAGCCATGTGCATAATAAGAAAGCATCTTTGATGAATCTAGATGTTAAATTTGACTTGCCTATATATGATGGGGAGCTAAATGCTGAAAAGTTGGAAAATTGGATTAGACAAATTGATGTGTATTGCAGAGTGCAAAACATTGACTCAAACGAGAGAAAAATTCAGCTGGCAAGCCTACGCCTAGGAGGCACTGCCTTGGTTTGGTGGGAAGGAAAAAACCAGGCTGACATGAAAATACATGGGAAGACTATCTCTGTTTGGAGTGACATTGTTTCTGCAATCAAAAAGCAGTTCTATCCATTGGCCTACATGCACCAAGCCATGATGAGTTGGCAAACTCTTTGGCAGTTGAAAGGGAAAAGTGTGCAATGATACACTCAAGAATTTAGAAAGAGATCATTGATTCTAGGGATCTCATTAGACTCACCAGAGACTCTTTTGAAGTACATTGGTGGTCTACACAACTACATGAGGCATACCATCCTCATGTTTAATCCCACTAGTATAGATGAGGTATCTGTATAAGCTACTCATCTAGAAGCTAGAGGAAAGAATGAAAATATAGAAGTTGGGGGACCATCCCAACCCACTGTAAGCAAGAGCAAGGAGAAAATAAAGCATAAATGAAAAGCAAGGAAGGCTAACACTGCATAGAAAAGCAAAGCTTCATGCACTCATTGTAAAAAGGAGGGGCATGATGATGAGCATTGTTGGATTCTACATCCAGAGTTGAGACCTAAGAAGTCCGAGGGCAAGAAGAATAAGACTGCTGCAGCTATTCAGGAAGATTTGGGGTCAGAATTGAGAGATGAAAAAATCATTGCAACCACATGTATAAAATGTAAGAATTCTGAAGCATCTACTAGTAATTTTTCTCAAACTATTAATGATGAAGAACATGAGAGAAAGAGACATGAGCTTTTCCATATTCAAGTTATTTCCAAACATCAAAAGATTGATACTTTGTTTGATAGTGGCTTACAAGTAAATTTGATTGCTGAAGCAATTGTAAAGAAATTGGGATTAGCAACTACACCTCACAAGAAACCATACCCATTAGGATGGTTGAATGATAAAGCACAACTACACGTGACTAGACAATGCAAATTCAAGTTTTCTTTTGAGTCAACATTTGTAGATGAGGTTGAGTTAGACATAATTCCTTTGGATATATGTGGAATTGTTTTAGGAAGTCCTTACTTTTATGATAGAAAAGCTATTTTATATAGAGTTGAGAACAAGTATCTACTTGTTAAACATGGAATCGAATACTTTGTAAGAACTCACAAGTTCAAGAATAATTATACTCTCATAAATTCTGGGCAGATGAAAAGAATGATAAATTCATGCAAACAATTCTTACTAATGGTTTTAAAGGAAAAGAAACCCGATAAAACCAATGTATTTGAAGGCTGTAATGCTAAGCAGCAAGTTGATATAGAAAATATTGTCTCAGAGTATGATGTCCTATTTCAGGAACCTAAAGGTCTGCCACTCAAAAAGGAAATATTACATGATATTATTTTGCAACAAGATGTTCCATTGCCTAACATTGGAATGTACAGGTTGTCTGCTTTAGAGAATGCTTAAATCAAGAAGCAGGTATGGGAGTTGCTCAAGAAGGGGTTCATCAGGCCTAACATATCACCATGTGAGTCACCAATCATTTTGGTGAGAAAGAAAGATGGCTCGTGGAGAATGTGCATTGACTACCGAGTGCTGAATAAGATAACAATAAAAAACTGTTATCCCCTTCCTCGCATAGATTATCTTTTAGATCAATTGAAGGAAGTTGTTTATTTTACCAAGCTAGATTTGCATAGTGGATACCATCAGGTCAAAGTTGCAGAACAAGATGCATGGAAGACTGCTTTCAAAGCCAAGTAGGGATTGAATGAGTGGCTCGTTATGCCTTTTGGCTTGACCAATGCCCCTGCTACTTTCATGAGATTAATGAATGATGTATTCAGGCCTTTTCTTGATGATTTTGTTATTGTGTATCTAGATGACATTCTGATTTTCAGTAAAACGTGGGAAGAACACTTAAAGCATGTTAATCAGACATTAGATGTTTTGAAAAGAGAAAAACTTTATGTTAAACTCTCAAAATGTGAGTTTGGAAAAACATCTCTAAATTATTTGGGTCATATAGTAGGGGGTGGTGAATTGAAAATAGATCTCTCTAAAGTGGTAGTCATTGTAAACTGGCCTAAACCCAAGTTTGCTACAGAAGTGAGAAGCTTCTTAGAAGCAGCACAATATTGGAGGAAGTTCATTTCTAATTTTTTCTCAATTGCAGCTCCCTTACATGCTTTGACATGATTGAACAAGGTGTTTCAGTGGGGAGGCAAACATCAGAAAGCCTTCGACACCTTGAAAGAAAAGATTAGTACAACACCTGTACTAGCACTGCTGATCTACAAAGACCATTGAGAATCAACAGATGCCAATGCTATTCCATGGGAGCAGTGGTGACACAACACGGTAAACCCATAGTTATCATTCTGATACTTTTAATATGCAGTAGTTACTATCCCGACATATGATAAAGATTGTATGCATGAAGTTCAGAGTGTGAAAAAGGGGAACATTATAAATGGGCAAAGAGACAGTAATACATACTGATCACAAACCAAATCAATATCCACACTCCCAAACTAAGGCAGCAATCAAAGACACTTAAGATGAATGGGTTTCTACAACAGTTTCATTTAGTCATCAGATATAAAAAGGGCATACATAACAAAGTTGCAGACATGTTATCTAGACCCATTATAAATGCATCTACCATACTTAAGCATAATTCTGTACTACATGAAAGTTACATTGAACAATATGCTCAAGATAGAGACTTTAAAGATGTATATGCAACTTTGAGTCAAGGCAAGAAAGTAGAAGAATTGGATTATCATGTGAATGACCGACTCTTATATCATTGTGGAAAACTCTGCATTCCACAAATTGAGAGAGTAAAGATAATTAGAAAGGCACACACTTCTCTGATATCAGGTCACTTTGGGGTAAGTAAAACAGTTGCACAGCTGCAAAGATTTTGTTATTGGCTGAAAATGAATGAGACAATTTCTAGATATGTAAGGGGGTGTACTATGTGTACTAAAAGCAAGCCCAGCAATAGAAAACTAGGCTTGTACGCTCCATTACCAGTTCCTTCTCATCCTTGGGAAAGTATTTCCATGGATTTTGTTAGAGGACTTCCTAAATCTAGGAAAGGCCATGATTATTTGTATGTGGTTGTGGACAGGTTCATCAAAATGTGTATTTTGATACCTTGTAATAAACAAATTACAGCTTAAAAAACTGCAAAATTATTTTTTGAACATGTATGGGTTCATTTTGGATTACCCACTTCTATTGTATTTGATCGAGACACCCGATTTGTGAGAAATTTTTGGTTGAGTCTGTGGGAGCTGATGGACACTAAACTAAAGAAAAGCACAACTTTTCATCCACAAATCGATGGCCAGACAAAAGTAGTTAACATGACAATGATCCAGTTACTCAGAGAATATTACAGCAAACATCCTAAGCTTTGGCATGAACATTTGTGTTATGTGTAGCATGCTTACAACAAAGCAAAACACTCTTCTACAAAAAGATCTCCTTTTGAGACCTTGTTTTGGTTTCATGCCAAGGTCTCCTTTGGATTTTGTCTTTGGTAAAAATACCACAATTGATGGACACAGTGATGTGGAAAAAGCAACTAGGTTCATTGAACAAATCCAAGAGATCCACCATGTAGTATAGGAACAGTTGGAAAAGAGCCAAGCCAACTACAAGGCAAGGCATGACAAGCATTAGATGGAGCATAGTTTTCAAGTTGGTGATCGGGTCTGGCTATATATTAGCAAGGACAGGATGCAAGGTGAAGTTAAAAAGCTAAAGCCTATCATGTATGGACCTTTTAGGATACTTGAGAAGATTGGTGAAAATGCTTTTCGCCTTGATCTACCAGCTTACATGCACATCTACTCAGTCGTAAATGTTGATTGCTTGAGATTGTTTGAACCTTCAATGGTTGAGGATCCTGAAGAGCAAAGTCAATTGCCTTCTATTGATGACTTGCTACGTGAATATCTTAATGAATTGCAGGAAGACATAGTCTTGGACAGGAAGGTGAGGCAACGAGCAGAGGGGATATTGAGTACCTCAGAATTGGACTCAAAGGTTCGAAGCTGAAAAATGCAAAGTGGATTGATTAGGCAAGTGAGACAGCAATAACCTCACTTAGTCGATGCTTGAAAGAAAACCAACTTTTGGTGGTCCAAAAGCTTTTCAGTGGGAAGGCCATGATTCAAATTGGATCCATAAAGAATAATTGACAGAGTCATGGCTGTACCAGGTCAGGACAGACTTCAAAGAATTTAAAATAGCGATAAAAAACACCTATAAACCAGTGGCAATGGAAACCAACATGGAATAATGAGGACCTTGGTCAAAGTACGTTGGCTGAGGCCCATGGAGACTGCTCGGGAGGCAAAGTTAGCCCCTGGGAGGCCCAGATCGGGAAATAAAGGCAGTTTTTTTAGCACTAATCGTGCATCGCTGGACGAAAAACCTCAAATTGGTGAAGCCCCGAGCACTCGGTCGTGTGGGAGTTGGGAAAACCATGGACGAAAGGCTAAAGGACAAGGCGGGACCTGCGCTTCGAAAACCGGTGGTATTGATCGGGGGCACCCTCAAACGGTAAGCGGAGTTGGCGAAAATGGAGTGAATCCACTCAGTAGTCGACGCGTGGCAAGCGAAGGAGAGAGAAAACCACCACTGATCGCGCGCTAATGGTCGAGCAAGTCAACCGCGCAAAACGTGCATATGACGTCGGATCTGGAGGCCCCATATCTAATGCTGAGATTGCGCTTGATGGGAAAGCGAAATCGATGGGGGATTAAGCTGCAGTTTTTAAAGATTTGACGTCTGATTTGACTGCCAAGGTGGCAGAAAACTCATTCCACGATGTAACAGAAAAACCAAACCGACGAAGCGAATTGGCGCAAATGCAGGAGGACATGTGGCCACTCCCTGTGAGCCTGATGATGACGCTGAATAGGGAAATCCAAGCGAAGCTGTAGCAGGCGATATGACAGGAAGTGGAAGAGGAATCGAAGAGTCATGGGTATGAATGGCCTTAAAGCCATGCACAAGAAAAAACAGAGGAACAACCAAAACTCAGAGAGGGACAACTAGAACCTCGAGAGGAGGACGGAACACAGAAAGGAAGAACAGAGAAAAGAAAGACAATGAAGCAATGACAGAATGGAAGATAGAGGGCCGAGCTGACCGAAGGCAGCATCGAACACCTGAGAGCTTGAGGGATTCAAGCCATCCCAAAGAAGCTCTGTTCGGACTGAGCACCTCATTGGGCTCTCCAGTATAGACCATATGGTCACAGAGCTGGTAAGGAAAAGAGTCTGTGTACTCTAGTGGCTTGGGGCATCCAAGAACCACCCTGCCAAGCAAATTCCGTTTTAGGAGACTCACATTGAGATCCTTCATTGTAATTCTCTACTTCAAGACACAATAAAATAAGGCCACCACTGAGAGCTGGACCAGAGATGTAGCCCTGGAGGATAGGGTGAAATCCTTATTAATTTCTTGTGTTCTTGTATTTGCTTATTGTATTTCTCTGCTATCTTCCATTTTCAAGTGTCTGTGTATTTGCAACCTGATCGATTCGTTGCTTAAATAACTTAGACACACACCAGCACATGAGTCTGTAATACCTTTATTTCATAAATATTTAACTGAGATCACTCATAGGGTGATTTTTATATCACCTTATCAAGTGAAAATTCAATGGGGTAAATTTTGTTATGAAATATAATGTTTTCTTGATCTAATACAAGTGGAATCAACTTGATTAAAGCTCGTTAGCATGCTCTAGAAAATAGTAGAAATTTACTGCTAGCTGCCACAAAGGAGTTCTAGAAATCTAGATTTGGGAATAAGAAGACTAATCCAAGTAGCTCAACGGTTACTATGACCTTCCAAATCTTTTCCAAAGATGAAATGATGCTTGTGATCCTGCAAAATAATTTACATCAACCATTTAATCCAATCCTACAACAAGAAATCATTAATATTAAATGCATAAATAGTAAGGAATAAAAACAAGAGATGCATGTGAATAAGAATTGAAAAGAAGGAAATAAAATGATACAAAAGGGATTTGAGGCTCCTGAGACGGCCAATCTCAAGGAAAATCAGATACCTATGGAGGAGAATAAGATTTAGAAGTTGAAAATGACACCAATTTTCATTATTTTCATCAATACAATTATATCCCTACAAGAAAATACAATGGAGCTGCGGAAATACGAGTTCTCTCCATAAGAACACTAATGCAAAATCTCCCCCTAGAGGAAAATTCGACTTGGTACTTATACAAAATGATTAGGAATCATTTTCCATTAATGGATGAAGCTTTCCCCACCAAAATCCCTTGATTAGTGGATATGGTTCCCAATACTAGTAATCTGCATTAAATGGCAGGGAACACATCCTAGATTTCCTCAATCATTGGATTTCCATAATATGTGCCATAATTCCATAATATCTTGTTGATTTATTATTTAATATTGATCCTCTTATAGTAGGTAGCAAGTCCCTAAATTATCTCCTCCTCCAAATCTTCATAATCTTCCCAATATTCTCATAATATTCCACAAAAATAAGTAATATTAGGCACAAATATGCAATTATTCATAAACTTTCCTAATGAATAGATTAAAGTTAAAAATACATTATCTAATGCAAAAATAGAGGTTTAATGTGCTGAAGTATGGTGATAGGCCTTAATTTATGTTTAGTTTAGAGGCATGGGTCTTAATTTATGTTTAATTTAGAGGCCCATCAATTGTCACTCTCGTATTCTGGGAGCAACTTGTATATTTCGTTCTTTTCTAATCACAAAAATACACATACTAAAACTACATATAAAGAAACTAGGATATGCACAATTTCATTGTTTCTGTGTACTACCTTTCTTTTTGTTCAGTTACCATGTATAGTCTCTCTTATTGAGATGTATCACTATTAATTGATAAACTTGTATCTCCAACGACATATATTTTCTATGTAATAATGTTTCCATAAAATTAAATCCATGGTTGTATTAACAATCATAACATGACTTTTATTACATTTCATTTTCTACAAAAAAAAAACTTTTCTTTTGGGAACATGTTCTATGGTCAATTCTATTATTGTTTTAAAACTATTTTTTTGTATGTTCAAAGAGAACGTACCTAGAAAAATATTTAATTTTCTACTCAAAATTATCAGGTTGTTTGTTTTCGTTTCCTATAGAAATTAATTAAAAAACTAGACAATGTACAGTTCGCTTTACATAAGGAAATAGAGTTAAAAGATATCGACTAGAAAAAATTTATTCTGGGAAACTAGTGATTAAGTACTTGGCTCCTACCAACCTTGACACAACCTCTGCTTGTCCCCCCGAGAAACCAAGTCTACAATTCATTTCTATGTTTTTATGCTTCTCTTCAGTCTCTCTAGTTTTCCTCTTTCAGGAATTATGAGACAAAATCCAAAAAATAAGATATTTTTATCAATATACCGCTTTTGGGTGGTTATTAACTACTTCCACCTCATCAGTAGGTGGCAGGTAGTTATCTTCTCATTAATGAGATCTTGTTTCCCACTTATGGAGACAAATTCTTGTCTTCTAGGAAACATTAAATTGGTTAATACAATTATTTCAAAATTAAATCTAATCATCCAGTTTAGATGCTTAGAACTTGTTGATAGACAAAACTATTTCTAAATTAGTTGTAGCCATTTTCCTCTTTCAACCATTTGTACTTCAACATTAATCTCCCATTTTTTTATTCATAAAATAAAACATAAATGCATATGATGCAGGATCATCACATGTTGTGGCTAAACAAGTTGATTTGATTGATTTGATTGGTCACAAGTCACTTTTACCGAGAGGGTTGGATCTCTCAAGAAATGAGTTGTATTTCATTACTGTAATAGTTAGAAATTGTCTTATTTTAGGTTCAAAGATAAGTTGTTAGAATAGGTGTGTGGTAGAGCTAGGAATTAGAGATTTATTGTTAGATTGATTAAAAATAGAGATTGAGTTGTTAAGCATAGATAGAGTAATCTTCGATTGATAAAAGGAAGGAAAAAAATGTAATGAGGGAGAGAGGATTGAGTGGAGCGAGAGAAAGAATTAGTGTGTGCGGATTCCGTTGAAACAAAGGTCTTTTCATATGTTGCAATCGGGCCAAGGCTGAGACTCTGTAACTCTTTTATATTGATAAATTGATTTCGTGTGTGATCATATCATCTAGACTGTAGAAATTCCCATTTTTCTTTTGTTTTTTGTATTCGGGGTAGAGTTGATTATCCCTTTTCTTGTTTATGTTTCACAGTATAAATCGCTGGATTAATAGAAGGCAGAGGCATTTTATATAAATAACATTGGTTGATATCGCTTTAAATCCCAGTCGTTGGATCACCAATATCGGATCGGCGAAGTCATTTGACATGGTTTTGGTCCTATAGGCGAAAATCCAAGTTACACTAAGAATTAGCGCAAAACACTTAGCGGATCTGAAATCCAGATTTGAAATGTTATACAAGGAACTTTTGTAATTTGTTGGGCGTAAACCATTAACTATCGCATTGCAAGTTTGTTTAAGAGGAAGGCAGACCCCAAGTCTTCACGAGTTGCTATTAGCAACTTCCGCTATATCACATCAGAGCATTGAGTGGGAGCGACAAGGCCTTAAGCTGGGAAAGCATCGATTGTCAATAAGCGATCGACGCGATAAATCGCATTGGGACTTTAATAAAGCGAAGCTCTAGATGAAGACCCTTGCAACTTGTGACTTGCGATGATGTGATTTAATCTGTACTGTTGGTTCAGTTAGATTGTGATCTCTGGTGAATCGTGAACATTTTTGTTTATAAAAGCAAATGCATTGTTTTGGCTTTGTTCCAAAGGCATTCGGGTTCTAAAGGCAAAAGGTAGAATTTTGCACAAAGGGTGAACAATGGGGTGATTGTTGGGGTTTATTAAGCTATTGTTTCCGCTTGCGTCATTTGTGGTATCAAAGCAGAAGTTAAGGTTGATTGCAGCAAAAATGCCGCCAAGGAGAGGAGCTAGCAGTCGAGGAAGACCTGAAGCAAATGTAGTTCTGTTAGAGGAGATCCAAATTCTGCGTAGGAGAATGGAAATAATTGAGACTGCTTAGAGAAGGTGCTGATAGTACTAAGGAAGAATCTTCTGAGGAAGAAGAAGAGGAGGAAAATGAAACTACTAGAGTTATCAAGATGTTGGCGAAAGTAGGAGGAAAACCAAAGATGGAAATTCCTACATATGAAGGGAGTCTCAATGCAGAAGAGCTAATGGATTGGATCAATTCATTGGACAAATATTTTGACTATGAAGAGGAAGCTGACGACAAAAAGAAGGTGAAATTTGCAGTTACTAGATTGAAGGGTCATGCAACTATTTGGTGGGATGAATTACAAACATCCAGAACGAGGAAAGGAAAGTCCAAGATCAAACAATGTGACAAAATGGTGAGTAAAATGAAAGCCAAATTTATTCCTAAAGATTATCAGTTAAATCTTTTCAAACAATTGCAAAATTTAAGGCAAAGAGGAATGCCAGTTAAGGAGTACACATAAGAGTTTTATAAATTGAGTATTAGAGCAGGACATGCAGAAGATGACATGGAGAAGGTAGCTAGATATATCAATGGCTTAAGGTATGATATCCAAGATGAGATCAACTTGTGAGTCTAAAGACTATTGAAGATGCCTATTAAGAAAGTTTGAAGGTAGAAGAGAAGATGTTGAGAAAACATAATCAGAGGAATAGAGTAAGAAACTCAGTAAGAGGTAGAGGAACTACTAGACCAAGGGGACAATAGCATCAGCATGAAGTAGGAAGTTCAAGTAGCAGACCACCATAGAGGGGAGAATTTAATAGAGGAATATTTGCGCCAAGAGGAAGAGGCCAAGGAAGAGATGTTCGGTGTTATACATGTGTAGAATGGGGACATGTGTCATGGGACTGTCCTCATAATAAACTAGCAAGTTAGAGGAATGCAAATGTGGTTGAGGCAAAGCCAGAACCAATTTGAATTATGGAAAAGGAAGAATCCTCTGAAGTAGGAGAATCCTTGTTATTGAGAAGAAATTTGCTTAAGACAAAGAAGGAGACTGAAGAACTAGTGTAGAGGAAGAATTTATTTAGAACTACATGTAAATCAAAAGGTAAGTGTTGTAAAGTAATAATTGATAGTGGAAGCACTAATAACCTTGCTTCTATAGAGATGGTGGACAAGCTCAGATTAATGAAGACAATACACCCTACTCTTTATAGATTGTCATGGTTACATAATGGACATCAGATTATTGTGACAGAACAATGCAAGGTTGAGATACAAATTGGTACGTATAAAGATGTGATATTATGTGATGTAATGCCCATGGATGTATGCCATGTATTACTAGGAATATCATGGCAATTTGATCGAAAATCTATTCATGATGGGAGGAGAAACACTTATACTCTGGAGAAGGATGGAACTAAACATACATTGTTGCCATTGAAGGACGATGCTGACAAAGGAACACCTAGAACTAGTGTTATGCTGATGAGTGGGAAGGAGCTATTACAAGAGGTTGAAAAAGGTGAAGAAATGAATTTTGCTATTGTGGGAAGACCAAAGGTAATTTTAACTTCCACAAACTTGGATGATTTTCCTGAAGGAGTTAAAATTCTATTAGATGATTTCGCTGATATTATTGTGGATGAGTTGCCAAATCCATTGCCACTGATCAAAAGTATTAGTCATCATATTGATCTAATACCAGGAGCAAGTTTTCCCAAAAAATAAGCATAAATATTAACTCCTCAAGAGAATGCAAAAGTTGGAATACAAGTGCAGGAGCTGATGGATAAGGGGCTAATCAGAGAAAGTCTTAGTCCATGTGTTGTACCAACAGTACTCAGTCCAAAGAAAGGAGGAGAATGGCGTATGTGCATAGATTCCAGAGCCATAAACAAGATCACTACTAGGTATAGATTTCCTTTGCCACGCATGGATGATTTAATGGATTGCTTGAGTGGATCAAAATATTTTACTAAAATAGAATTGAAGAGTGGATATCATCAAATACGAATTCGAGAAGGTGATGAATGGAAGACTGCATTTAAAACAAGAAGTGGGTTGTATGAATGGTCAATGATGCCCTTTGTACTCACTAATGCACCGAGCACGTTCATGACATTAATGAATGAAGTTTTGAAGGAATATGCAGGCAAGTTTGTTATTGTTTATCTTGATGATATTCTAGTTTTTAGTAAAAGTAAAGAAGAACATCTAGAGCATCTTAAGTTGGTTCTAAGAACTCTGCAGAAAGAGAAACTACTGATAAACCTGAAAAAATGTAGTTTCATGAAGGAAGAATTGATTTACTTGGGATTTGTAGTTTCTAAAGAAGAATTGAAAATGGAACAAGAGAAAGTCCAAGTAATTTGGAACTGGCCTATTCCCAGAAATATATTTGAGGTAAGGAGCTTTCATGGTTTTGCAAGTTTTTATAGAAAATTTATCAAAGGTTTTAGTCAGATTTGTGCACCAATTCTTGAAACAATTAAGTAGACTAATCAACCATTCAAGTGGACAGAAGCAACAGACAGAAATTTTAAATTTCTGAAGGGGAAAATCACAGAGGAACCAATTTTAGCTTTCCCTGATTTTGAAAAAGTATTTCAAGTTGAAATAGATGCTAATGGAATTGCAGTTGGCACAGTTCTGAGTCAAGAACAAAGACTGGTAGCGTACTTCAGTGAGAAATTGAATGAAGCAAAGAAGAAATATTATTCTTACGATAAAGAGTTTTATGCTATTGTACAAGCATTGAAAAATGGAAACATTATTTTCTGCCAGAGGAATTCATATTGTATTCGGTCAATCATGCCTTACAGTTCATCAATAACCAGATGAAGTTGAACTAGAAACATGCCAAGTGGGTAGTATTTTTGCAAAGTTTTACTTTTGTGATAAAACACAAGAGTGGTAAGTCAAATAAAGTCGTTGATGAATTGAGTAGGGTAATTTTTATTGTGAAAGAATTCAAAATGGGTGTTGTAGGATTTGAGGAAATGATTGAAATGTACAAAGATGATGCAGATTTCAAAGATATCTATGTAACAATTCAGAATCCAATAGTTCGTAACAGAAGTCACTGGTTAGATTATCTCATTCAAGGAGGCTTATTGTTTAAAAGAAACAAGTTGTTTATTCCCAAATGTTCTATGAGGGAAAACATAATAAACAAGAAACATAGTGGAGGATTATTTGGTCACTTTGGACAAGATAAAACCTTTTCTCAGGTGAATGTTTTTTATTATTGGCCAAAAATACAGACTGATGTTAAGAAATTTGTTGAGAAGTGCAGGATATGTCAGCATGCTAAAGGAAGGAGCCGGAATATAGGATTATATCAGCCATTGCCAATACCAGACCGATTGTAGGATGCAATTAGCATGGATTTTGTTTTGGGATTACCAAAAACCCATAGAGGGAATGATTCCATTTACATTGTAGTAGATAGATTTTCCAAGATGGCACATTTCATTGCTTGTAAGAAAACTAGTGATGCAACACATATAGCTAATCTAATTTTTTCAGAAATTGTACGATTACATGGATTACCTATAAGTATTGTGTTTGATTGAGATACAAAGTTTGTAGGGCATTTTTGGAGATCTCTTTGGAAGAAACTAGGACCTAACCTCAATTTTAGTTCAACATACTATCCTGAAATAGATGGACAAACCGAGGTAGTAAATAGGAGCTTGGGAAACATATTAAGAAGTTTAGTGTATCAAAATCCTAAGCAGTGGGATTTAGCACTAGCTCAAGCTAAATTTGCTTATAATGATACTCCAAACTGAAGTACTGGAATGAGTCCATTTCAGATTTTTTTTGGAATGAATCCAAGAGGTGTGTATGAGCTCAAAAATTTGGTTAAACAGGAAACATGAAGTGCAAAAGCTGAAGAGTTTGCAGAGCAGATGTAGAGAATACAAGAAGATGTCAAAGGCAGATTGCAGGAAAGCAGCGACAAATACAAACAGAGAGTAGATATGAAAAGAAAAGAGAAAGAATTCCAAGTGGGAGATTTAGTGATGGTGTATTTGAGAAGAGAGCTTTCCTGCTAAAACTTACAATAAAATAAAAATGAAAAAGATAGGACCATGTAGAATTCTAAGAAAGTTTTCATCTAATGCATATGAAATTGAGTTGCCAGAAAGGATTGTAATATCGCCTATCTTCAATGTTGCAGATTTGTATCCATACAAAGAGGTAGAGACAGAGCTACAGGAGGAAACTACAGGAGATGAAGTTCAAACCTTGAACTGGGACGAACAAATGCCAAAGACAACTAGGAAAGAAGTGGAAGTTATTTCGGATAAAAGGGTATCCAAAAGAACCAAAGGACATACTTATTTCCAATATCTAGTCAAATGGAGAGGAAAACCAGTGGAGGATGCTAGCTAGTTGACAATAGTAGAATTGCAGAAGTATGGAGTAAGTCCTGAAAGTTTGCAGGACGATTCTTTTCTTCCCCGGGAGTCTGATGTAGGAGCATCTGGACTTAGCCAGCAATGTGAAAGTTTGTTCACATGTCATGGCTAAACAAGTTGAATTTCATTGACCTGATTGGTCAAAAGTTAGTTTTACTGAGAGGGTTGGATCTCTCAAGAAATGAGTTGTATTTCATTATTGTAATAGTTAAAAATTGTCTTATTTTAGGTTCAAAGATAAGTTTTTAGCATAGGTGTGTGGTAGAGCTAGGAATTAGAGATTTACTGTTAGATTGATTAAAAATAGAGATTGAGTTGTTAAGCATAGTTAGAGTAATTTTCGATTGATAAAAGGAAGGAAAAGAATGTAATGAGGGAGAGAGGATTGAGTGGAGCGAGAGAAAGAATTAGTGTGTGAGGGTTCCATTGAAACAAATATCTTTGGATATGTTGTAATTAGGCCAAGGCCAAGACTCCGTAACTCTTTTATATTGATAAATTGATGTCATGTGTGATCATACATCTAGCCTGTAGAAATTCCCATTTTGTTTTCGTTCTTTGTATTTGGGGCAAAGTTGATTATCCCTTTGCTTTTTTATGTTTCACGGTATAAATCGTCGGATTAATAGAAGACAAAGGCCTTTATATAAATAACATTGGTTGATGCCGCTTTAAATCCTAGTCGTTGGATCACCAATATCGGATCAACGAAGTTATTTGACATGGTTTTGGTCCTGTAGGCGAAAATCCAAGTTACATTAAGAATTAGCACAAAACACTTAGCGAATCTGAAATCCGGATTTGAAATGTTATACAAGGAAATTTTGTAACTAGTCGGGTCCGCAAACCATTATCTATCACATCAAAAGTTTCTTTAAGAGGAAGGTGGACCCCAAGTCTTCACGAGTTGCAATTAGTGACTTCCACTATATCGCATCAGAGCATTGAGTGGGAGCGACAAGGCCTTAAGCTGGGAAAGCAGTGATTTCCAATAAGTGATCGGCATGATAAATCACATCGGTACTTTAACAAAGGGAAGATCCAGATCAAGACCCTTGCGACTTGCGACTTGCGATGATGCGATTTAATCTGGACCGTCGGTTCAGTTAGATCGTGATCTCCAGTGAATCACGAACATTTCTATTTATAAAAGCAAATGCATTGTTTTGGTTTTGTTCCAAAGGAATTCTGGTTCTAAATGAAAAAGGCAGAATTGTGCACAAAGGGTGAACAACGGGGTGATTGTTTGGGTTTCTTAAGCCACTGTTTCCGCCTGCGTCAACATCTTTGGAAACAACAGTTGTACATCAATTATTATCAGTAAATCTCTGATAATTAAATATCTTCTTGTCTCTTTAATGTAGAATACTAAATATAAATTAAACTTATATACATGTAATTAGGATAAAATCCTTAAGCTGAAGGATATCACAAAAAAACCTAAGTCTTTGAAGAGGGGCATACTTCTATAACTCATGCAAGATTCACTTATGATTCTAGATGGAGCACTTCACCTAGAAAAAGAATATTTAGAGTAGCTCCATTCCGGATATAATTGTACTCCCTACGGAGGGAATTTAAAGAGGAGGAAATACTAGAAGGCATCAGAAATCCCTAGGAAACTTTTCCAAAGCTTTAGAACCCACCAAGAAACCTAGGTACATTTTGTAATATATATATATATATATATATAATATATATATATAATTATATATATAAAATAGTATATATATATATATAATATAAATATATAATATATATATATATGACTTATTCAAGTGTTTCCATTGCCATGAATATTACAATATGTTCTGTGAATACCCTCTCATAAGTCCACCTATAGAACAATCTTGACCTATTTCAAAGAATGATGAGGGTTTCACAAGAATCCCATTCCATCAAAGAGACCCCAAATCCCCTTTTCCACCAACCTCTAGAAAAAGACCCAAAACCAATAATATATTTGATCCCTTATCAGATCTGGACCATTCAAAATGTCCTACTTGAAACATTTCAGAGAGCTCACAACACCTAGATCCATCTATGACATAACAAACTCTTGAAGCCATGCTTGATATCTCATTTGAAGACAACCTAAAAGTTCCCAAAGTAATCTCAAAACCTCTACTCCCAAAGATCCAAATGGAGGATCAAGAGATTGAAACAGAAATAAAGAAAAATTAATAAATGGATCTGGATACCCTTGATCTATCCAATATGATCAAGGATTGGAAAGAGAAAGATCCAAGAACAATACCAAAAAACAAAGTGAAAATCCTAGGAAAGCCTACATCAAAGAAAAAATGCAATCCCATAAAAAGGATTTAGGTACCTCAACATTTTTATCACAAATGGGAGTGTAATCTCAAACATTTAGAAAACCTCATAAACCTCAAAAATATAAAAAGAAAAGGGCAAGAAGAAAATCTTGGAGGAACTAGGTGAATTACTAGTCAATTCTAGTAGAATAAAGTTAATATCAGAGGTTTTACCCTCCACCCCTATTTCTCAATGAAATTCATCTCTTGGAACATAAGGGGCCTAAATTGTAAGGGAAAACAAAGGCTCCTTAGACATATTTGGAAGGAAGATTCACCCACCTTCCCGATGATACATGAAATTAAATGTCCCAATGAGCACGCAGTCAAGGAAATATCAAATAAGTCAAAATATTGTGAATGGATAGGTAGAGATGCTTAAAGAAAATATATAGTTTTCCAAATTATTGGAATTTATAGAAATTTCAGGTTGGACATGTTTACAACTTCCAAAACTCCCACTATGAAATTCCAACTAATAGATTCATCAAAAAAATTATTTCCTTACTAAAGTTTGCGGACCTGCCCTTTCCAAAGACAAATGTGGATTCTTATCATATCTAAGAAATATAGCACCCATTATTGGAGAAATGTCATGGACCATAGTGGTATATTTTTATTTAATCAGGGTCCTTTCATGAAAAAAGGAGTTCAGAGGTTAGAAAATGAGGCTTGCCTCTTTGAAGAAATATTATCCTCATAATTGATAAACATTGACACGATCAATGGTATTCATACTTGGAACAATAAACAAAGAGGAACTCAAAAAATAGCCTCTAAATTAAATAACTTCCTAATATCATAATTTCTAGTAGTAAAATATCTTTTCATGGAGATGATTATTTTGTTCCACATAGTGTTTTCATTGATGAAAAAAATATGTCATTGATGCCAAAGGGTTGTCTGAGACAATATTAGTGTCATTCATGGTGCCTAAGAAAGTATAAGTACCCTTTGTTAGAGTTCGACCCTAACCCATTTATTAATGTATTAAGCCCAAGGGGCCCTTGTAAGAGTCATGATTATTTAGTTTAAGAAATAAATCTTGTAAGAATTGTAAGTGGTTGACCCACATTATAAAAAAGGGACCAAAATTAGTTATAATGGGCCATAGCTAATAAATAAAATGGTTAACCCACATTATTCAAGCGACCATGAGTACTTAGGGTTTTGGGTCTCATGAAACCATATATTGTTGAAGAAAGTAAGTAAGCTTGATCTTGTGTTGTGTAATTGAGCTTTTATCTACTAGAGGTTGCCCCCTCGAAGAGGCAAGTGAACAACATTGCTACCGTTTTTAATAGAATATTTCAATTTCTATCATCTCATTGTGTTATCCTTTGTGGTATCTCTGGCGTATTTCACACTTTTGGTATTTTCTGCAGGTCAAGCATACTACAAGTGGTATCATAGAACTTTCCCAATCTAGTCGCACCACCAATTTTAGCAAAACAAAAGTTAGGCTACAAATATATTCCAACATATTTAAACTACATAGGTTTTTCATTATGTACATCAACCTACATTTGGGGAAGCATAAACGTAAGAACTACAAGAGGTTTTCACGTCTATTGGACTCCCTTGTAACCCCTATTGGTACTCGTTCGAGTAGTAGTGCATAAAAAAACACCTCTACATGGATTTCACTTCCACGTACCTCTGGTATATCTCAAGCCCCTAAGATTGCCTTGAAACAAAACTTAAATAATTTTTATGGCATTTTGCTACAACAATACACTGAGAATAACAATCAAGGAGATTGCTTGTGCGCACCTAGAGTAGTCGGGTAGTATTTATAAGGGCACGCTGTGCAAGAATGGGCAGAGTAGTATTTTTGGACCCTTGGTGTATATCAAGACCTATAGCACCTCACACTCCTTTATTGCCATAGTTCCCTCACTTCCTATTGATTGACCATCACATTTTGTAGTATCCAGAAGTTGGAGTTTCTGCTGTAGTAGTCTTGATTAGTTGGGACAACCAAATTCCTACACATTTTATAGTATCCAACAGTTGGGGTTTTTTCCTCCATAGTATTAATAAATTGGGACTACCAAATTCCTACACATTTTGCAGTATTGAAATTTTGGGATTTCGGTTGCCACAATATTGATGAGCTCGGAGTAATACTCCTATCAGACTAAAACCAAAAAAATATGGTGGTCCAAAAATTTTGTTTACGAGATATCTAGCCCATAGGATTCAGGAGGACAAGTTGATTACAGTGGTACCATCCACCAGTAAGCGTCCATGTTTCCTGTGGTCCTAAATGTTTATGAAGTGATTTCAAGTGACCTACATCAATAGACTCCTTGTATCACACCCATTGCAGTCATACTAATTTTAAATAACCCAAAATTTTGGCCTGGGTAACTGTATGGTAACTATGATGACTCAATTTATGGAGAACCTTGAGAAACAGGTGAAATACTTAGAAGCAAGCATCACTACCAAACTAGAAAAGGAAATTACAAAGGCCCTGGGACCCATACAACAACTCATCAAGGCTAAAGGCCCCCTGCGGGAGGGGAACCATGTTGATTCCAACCTAGAAGGAGAATCTAGACCCCATTGATATGAAGGGCATCATCATTTCCATGGGGATCACCAATATTTTAGTAATAAGATACCCAATATTGACAAGCACAAATTTGACGGTTCTAACCTGACATTGTGGGTGGCACAAATGGAAAATTATTTTCAACTCAACAATATCTAGGATGATGAAACCAAACTACATGTGGGAGCTCTTTATTTGGACCAAGAACGCTAACGTTGGTGGCAATGGCATCATAACTTCTACATAGGAAAGCCAAATTGCAATATGTTCTCTAAATCCATTTATGCCCATTTTGACAGGGAATCTCACTTTATAGGTCACCTCAAAAGCTCAAACAAAATGGTATAGTATAAGACTACATTTGAAAAATTATCCATCCAGACCTAGGTCCTCGGGGATGCCTTCTATATGGAATGTTTCATCAATGGCATCAAGGAAGTCATCCCGGCACATGCTATAATGCATAGCTAACTACTTGGTTGGAAGCTTGCCACAAAGCTTTAGATGCAAAAACTATTATTAATTCCCTATATAGTTGTCCTTCATTCCCATCAAAGGCACCTCCCACCCCTGCGAGTGGCCCCACCGAAACCCTTAAGGTGCAAAAGGTGTCACCAACAGAAATGGATGAAAGGAGAAGACACATTGTGTTACTATTGTGATGACAAGTATTCACCAGGCCACAATTGCAAGGAACCAAAGTTCTTTCAGATTGATGCAATTGAAAATAGCCTAGATAATGAGGCCCATATCATTGAAGAGTCTAGAGAGGATGCAATGGAACCCCATGATACTACAGTAGATTCTATAGGAACACTCGATGAATGGATCATCTTACTCCATGCATTAGCAGGTATTTCTTCTCCACAAACACTTCAAATTAGAGGCTTTATTAACCATCGACCAATGGTGGTTTTGATTATGGTGGAAACACGCATAATTTTGTCCATTAATGGGTTGTTGAGGTCATGCATTGTTTTTTGAGGGCAGTATCCAATTTTTCAGGTCCTTATATCAAATGGGGGGACCATGAAAGGTGAAGGACATTATGAAAACATAAAGATTTAGATAAAGGACCATCACCTTAAAATGCACATTTTTTCCATTGAAATGGGAGGCTGTGGCATATTCCTTGGAATAGAATGGCTTAAAACACTAGGCCCCATTACCATGGACTTGCAATAGCTATATATAAGCATCAAAGATAATGGACACACTCATACACTCCAAGGGATCAACGCAAATGCTCCTACTATAATCAACTCACATAAAATGGAGAAGCTTTTAGAAAAGGGACACCATGGGTTAGTTACTTAATTCTATGTGATGAGTCCAATCAATTACATTTTGAAGATTACTATGCCATCCTCCAGCCTTAAAACTATCCTTATTTTGCATTAATTCACATTTCTTGATATATTATGCTTAGTAAGAGGAGTAAAAAGTATTTATCAGTATGTGGCTTAATGTGGTATAATTGTAGGAAAATGAAGAAATTTTTAGGCTATTACTATGTAGGGGCTCAATGGAGCAACTAGGAGAGAATCTAGGGGGTTTTCCACCTCCTTAACTCCCTAAACTTGTCTTTGGATCACCATATCCTCTCTGACCAATTCAAGTTTATTGGCATTCGAGTGACTCCTAGTCTAAGTGAAGATCAGGGAGGAAAATATCCACCATTTTCGAGATCGAGGAGGGAACCATTCCTATTTTGAAGGAAGCTTCTTTAGCTTCCCTTTTGTATAAATAAACTGGAGGAAGAGATCACTAGGATTTGAAGTTTTTGTTCAGCTAGGTGTAGCTATTGAGCTAGAAGAATTGACATTGTTATTTTCAACTTTTATGTGATGTATTAGACCTGCACTTTTTGATAATGAGAAGTTGGATTTTAAGTTGCACTTGAGTTAGTTTTACAGGGTTGAGACCCTTGGCTTTGGGCCCAACCCAGAGGCTTTGGTCCCTCTTCTTGTACTTATGTTTCTTCTTGATTCCAAGTAGTTCATAGTTTCTTTCATTTCAATAGAAGTTAACCTCTAAAATCCTGTGGTTGCAGCCTCTACATCACCTCTCTTGTGGGAGAATGAGTGGAAGGTATCACAACCATAGCCAAAAAATATTCTATTTATGATTTATTGGAAACATATCAGTGTTGGTTGTCCCATTTTAGATGTGTGTTTTGTAGTTTAGAAGTTAGTTCAGAGATTAAATCAATGGTTTGCATGAATTAGATGTCATTTAAATTCAACTCATATTTTCTATCATAAGTTATTTCATTTTGTAACTGATAAATGGATGCATGAATGTGATTGATTTCAGGGTTGATTGATTTGCAGGGAAGGGCACCTTCATCATTTCCATTCTGACTTCTCCTTCCACCTCCAAGCTTTGTCCCAAGAAAACCTTGTTTTATAAGTTATTCTGTCTAGGTCACTAAGGGCACTCATCCTAGTGCAAGGCAGGCCTCCAAGAGGTCCTGAGCTTGGCTAGGGGCTCAAACCAACCTCCTTCCATTTGCTTCAACTACTATTCACCTCCCAATACACTCAATCCAACATATTCACCTTCAAAAACCACTTGGATTCCCTCATGTATGATTACAGGCCTCCCATAACAATCTCCTGTAACAAACCTGTAGCCGTCTTTTTCTTCTTCAATTTTGACATGCACTGCAACTTTGAATTATCATAGATGCATAATGACCTCCATTTGTGATAATATGATCAGGAAAAGCTCCTAGGCCAATCCAAACCTTCCTTGTCCTCAATGCACAAACAAAGTAGAGTTATTTTATTTATCATGCAAGTAGGTTATTTATTTATGAGCAAGTATGAACTAGGCAGATGGTACGTGTGATTCTGATTGGTAGTTTGATGAATTATGCAAGATAGACTAGTTTCTTTTCTACAACTAGATGAGGTAATTTGATGAATTCTACAAGATAACATAGTTTCATTTATGTAAGTAGGTTAGCCTTTATATTTTCATGAATTAAGTAATTAGGGTTCTACAAGTTGAGTCAATGGAATTTCTATTTTCATACTTAGAACCAATTTCCAATTTGTCCTTTTATCAAGCTTTCATTCTAATCCAGTAGAAGGAAGGGTCGTTGAACACTTTTTGATCTAATGTTATAACTAAGGTTGGCATGAGTGGAATCCTATCTGATTTGCATATAACACTATAACCTCGATGTTTGTACGAATCACGGGTTGAGAATTTGATTTGAGGATCCCTTGGGAGTTGCAAAATTCTTGGTGCAATACTAGGGCTGACCACTTTTTGGTGTTGTTGTTGGGGAGGTGTCTAGGTAGAAGTTGTTCTAATTAAGAATTATTTTTTGTTTTGCATACAGTTTTTGAATAAGTAACATAAAAGAAAAAGAGAAAAAAATTATTTCATGCCTTGTGGGAGTAGATATAATCGAGGAAAATTCTTACCAAAAACCCCCACATCCTTAAGTATTCAACCTTCACTCTTCTTTGATGACGGTCGGTCAAATTACCTCTCTAACTACGGGGGCGTTAGAAGACCCTCTAGGTGAGCAAATTGAAATTTTTGAAGAGCTTATTGGGGAAGAAGAAGAACCCACTTCACCTACCCAAACTATGGCTGAAAATAAGAAAAATGAAATTTTCCCTATCAGAGAGACCAATGGAGAGGCTAAAATGAATAATATAAGCCCCACTTCCCTTCCAAATTTACATGGCTTAACCTCTGGAGATCCTAATACCTTTATGTTAGAATTTTTTGTTGTCTGTAGGACCTATGACTATGCCTCTAATGAGTATAAACTGAAATTATTCCCCTATACCCTTAAGGGTATGCATGGGGGTAGCATCACTACTTAGGCCCAAATGCAACAAGACTTCAATAACAAGTACAAAGAATATTGTAGGTCCAAAGAAACCAAGGAAGAAATATTTAGGATGACTCTTGGACTTGATGAGTCCCTAAAAGACTATGAGGAGATATTTCAACTCATATATAGGAGGGCTAGTTGTACCCTTGATCCTAAATCACTCAAACTATTTCTTCTCTAAGGGATTAGGGAAGATGTGTTGGAGACACTCAAAATGTTGTTTGAGGGAGATATCTATCAATTATCCTATGATAACATTAAAATTGCGTTCAAGAATGAATCTAGGGATGCCATAAAGAAGGGTAGGGCTAGTCAAGGCTTGGTCAGTTCCTCTCCCTCCACAACTTCCATTACGAATGAGATAAGAAACATGTTGGATGATTTAAAGAGTAAAATGTTTTATACCATTGCACTGCAAATAGATACCATGAAAATAAAAAGAAAATAGGCGGAAGAAGAAAGGGAACTAGCTATTTTCTGCCCAAGATGCACCAAAATACATCCTAGGAATGAGTGCCCCATAAATGTCATAGAGGTTTGCCTAGTCTGTGAAGAAAATCATGCAACAGAAAAGTGTCCTTCTTTTTTGGGACTAAAATTTGTATATCAAGGAGCACAAGGGGGGTCAAAGAAACTTTGTTTCATCAATCAAAGAAGACCTCAAGGACCTAGGCCATATCAACAAGGCATGCAAGGTGTACACTACTCTTATTATAATCCAAATCAGAATACACCCTTACAACCTTGGTACTCTTCCACTCACCCATCTTGGTCTACACCTCCTTCTTGGACTTATGCTCCTCCATATCCTCCTCAACTTGTCAACCATCCTTTTCAATCATATCCACCCCAATCTCCTCAATGGGGCAACCCATAACAAGGGTGGAGGCCTCAAGTTAACCATCTTCTTACTTTACTGCCTCCACCCCAACCTCAGCCACAACTCACTCATTCTAGTCCACCTAAGCAACCTCAAATTCCTGCTCAACCAAATTCAAACGTGAACAACAAACAAGCCCAACAAGTCTACAGTAGAGAGACATCTTACCCTGCTTATATTGTGGAAATCCAGGAGACCAACCTTTGGTTTGGGAGAGTGCTTCTAGATAACCACCCACCTTCTCCACCCAAAGAGCTTAAATGAGAGAAGGAAGAGAGTGTTCCTCAAGTTAATCCACCTCCTTTACCTAAGAGGTTGATCCACCGTAGCCAACACACCCTAGAAGAGGTTGAAAGTTTGGGAGAAGTGAAGAATTTTTGTGTTAAAATACCCCTTCTTCAGGATATTAAATATGTTCTCATATATAATAATCTAATCAGGGAGAAAAATGTAACACCCTCCTCCCACATCTACCCAAGTAACCAACCAACTAGGTTGAATAAGTGATGAGAAGTTACTATGATATGATTCAACTCCCTATGTGTAATTTAAGGAAGTGGAACTGATGGAACGCATCAAACATACCTTCCACATCAACAAAAAAGCTCCCAGGAATCATCTCAACCACTCAGGTAACTAGCCCCTAGGTGCCATTAAGTTTTTAACCATTAAACCCTTGGATGCTCCCTTGATATGGACAAGCATGTGTCCATGAGGCTCTAGATGCTCCCATAACATGGGGATGCATGCGTCCAGGGAATTTTCTTCCTAGTGTTGTGCATGCATCACTCCCCAAGTCACTGCCTAGAACTCAATGACACTTGTAGAATTGCAAGATAATAACAAAATAGTGATACACACAATTAATTGAACAAGGACATGACTAGACCCCTACTAGCCATGACAAACATTTCATTAAACATGTCACAATTACGTAATCTATAGGTTTAAGCAACATATATTAGCATAGAGGTCTCATACTCATATGATAATCGCTAAGAAGAATTGATGCCTCTGCACATTAGTTGTAGTTTCATCCATTAGGCCATGGATACATTATTCATTCATTTACAAGTAAAAACATGATGAGAGCCATACATAGCCATTGAAATAATACATGACCATAACTAACATAATAGCAACATAAAAACCAAGGAAACAATAGCCATATCATCCACATATAAACTAGTATAATACTCATGACATAAAAAGGAGAAATAAGCTCATATTAATGATGAAAATTCCAACCAAGTTTGGGACTTCCATGAACCCCCAACTGTAGACATGGCTGAGCCAAATCTCTCTTCAATCAGTCACCCTCGTGCCATATTCCAAGCATGAATATGGGATCTCATAAAACACATCAATCAAAACCATCTATGGCTTCTAGAGGCCAAACCACCTTAACCCATTAAACAGTGATTCCACCTCATGACCTGTTGAGGCAAAACACAACCCCCCTATTTTTGACTTATTCACTTCAAATAATGGGGACCCTTTCCATAAAATTTTTGTCTAAATTCTTTTTAAGATTTTTATTAAGTTGATTATCCGACGCTTTTGTCAAATTTTCATTTTCTTTAGATTCTCGTTTTGATTGCTTTGTTAAAATCGATTTTTTATAAGCTTTCCATTGATACTTGTTTCGCTTCATTTGGACAATTGATTTGTAAATGACACTCTTTGAAGTATGATCATTTATCTATTTTTAAAATATGCAAAATGTATAATATCCCTTTTGTGTAAACAAACTAGTTCAATAATGCATTTATTTTAAATATTAACCCCTAGTTAATCCTTATTAATATTTTTCATTTTTTTACTTATACAGTCAAATCATGAAGCATAGAGATTTTAGAAATTTACTCCGATTTCCAAATTGATTAATAATCTCGAAACCTAGAATATCGAAGTGGCTGTAGTTTATTTTCAAAATAGTTGTAATTTAAAAACTAAAATTCATAAAATAAAATCAATATTAAAATTGATATTAGTGTTAAATTTTAAATTAATTAATATATAAAGTATAATTAATTTAATTAAAATAACTATAATACATAATATAATAATAATAATAATAATAATATAATAATAATAATAAATTGATTGCATTGAGGCTTTAGATCGAATTGGAAGTTTTAATTGACCCATATCATTTTTAAACCCCGACACCTTCATTCCCGATGCCGAAGCCGATCATTAAGAGACATTAAGCATAAAGTTTTATAAACTTTGGTTTTGAGTTTCTAGACTCACTCATACGTGAGTGAGTGGAATGAGTTAAATGAAGTAAAGTGGGAGTGGTAGGATAGTTTTTATATTAAAATGGTTATTATTAGCATTTGCACCAGATGTTGCAAAGAAAATGCCGCAAGGCATAAAATGTGGAAATCCATTATCCATGTAGTGTATGCATTATTCAACAAGGTGGATCTCTCTAAATTTGTTGCAAACATTTATGTTGTTGCATTGCTAATTTATTTAGAATCTACTACTACCTCCTCTTCTTGGAATATTAAATTTCTTATCACAATCCTTCTGATTATTGGCATCACAATTTTTTCCACTTTAGTGGCCTTACCTTCAACCTAAAGAAACATGAATTTGAGTCACTCAATTAAAAAGCAATTTCTATATCTCTATATGAGCTCATTCCTTCTGCCATCAGCTGCCAAAACATAGCTCCTCCACTTGCTCTTCCAATGCTAACAGAAGCACATATTTGTTTATAAACCATATCAAATAAATTGTCTCTCTAGTCGATGCCTAATCCTTGGTCTTTAGAGGATTTCACAAAATCTACAAACAGAACCGGTTTCTTCAATATTCTACTTCCATCTTCTAGATGGTTCTTTATCCAACCTAACCGAACAGTTAATAAATAAGGGCAAACTGCTCTTTGTATTCAGACTGATGCCCTTCCAAACGAACTTGCTTTGTGTACAGAGATATGCAGTGAATAATTAGGAATATGTTAATAAACCCCAATTTATTTCCCAAAGAAATAAGAAAATAAGGGCAAACTCACTTCAGAAATTCTTAATGCTACTGTTCCATCTTCACTTAGATTGTTGTGGAAATAGGAAGCTTTCCGAAAGGATTGCAGGAAGAAAATGAGACAGCATTAAGAAATTTAGTTGAATTTGGAGGAGATGAATGTGATGGCAAGGAAAATTTGTTAAACTTCAATGATCAAATATGTTGAATAAATCTGCCACCATTGGAAGAGGAACATTTAATCCCATGAAGCCATTGATGCGTTGGGCTGAAGGTCCCTCACCAATTTGAAGAATATATGGCTCTCTAATGATATTGCTCAAAGGAAACCAAGAAAACAATGTTCTGAAACCACAGGGTGTTTATTATTAGCTCCATATTTGCTAAAATTTGCATTTTCTGTCTTACAAACGTTTTGAAGCTAAGTTGTCTTCTTGCATAGATGTAGACGAACAATTTGCAAATGGTGAGAATTAGGGATTTAAGAATATAGATTTGCATGCCTGCTAGTTCCTAAAGAATATCCCAATAACTCTAGCACATATAAAGAGCAAATTCTTTGTAGGAAAAGAAAAGGCAAATCTATTAAACTTAAATGATCAAATATGTTGCATAAATCTGCCACCAACGACACTCAAACAATACATTTATATAATCTTACAAAGAAGCATGAACCTGCCAAGTTCCAACACTAAAATATTTTTTAAAACATATATATGGAAATGTGTTCATCTCTTTATTGGATGCATTGTGCATTTGATATTCATAAGTTCTTTTCCTGGGCGCACTTAGTCTTTCTTGGCACACACTTGTGTTTGATTCTTGGTGACATGCTTGGATTTTTCAACACATGGATATTTTCTAGTTGGCACTCTCAGTCTGCTGCTGAGATTTGAAAAGTGGGATGACAAAAACCAAAAGTGGAATTTCCTGGGGGTGGTTCCCTGGTGGTGAGCTTCACCAATTCACAATCTACACCTAGTTGACTTGAAACCCAAATAAACCATACTCCAAATTGACTTGAACAAAATTTCATATTTCTGGCACATTTATGATCCTCTTAGGTTAGCCATTTTCTTGGCTATTTTCGAACTTAGTTCTTATTTGTGTCTCTTCCAGTTTTCTCTGCAAACCATTGCACAAACCACTACCATTTAATGGCCCCTCAAACAACATATTCAATGAACCTTTTACTAAGCGAAATCATACCAATTTCCACGGCTAATTTGTGCTAAAATTTACTGTGTTTTGGTTGTTGCTTCCCCAGTGAAATCGTGCCTCTATCAATGACATTTTGTGGCCCTTCAATACAACAATTTGATGGGTGCCTTGCCAACTAAAAATGTGCTCCCTTTTGTTGCGACTTGGTTGGTAAATTCTCAACAAAATCATGGACCTAACCTAGTGAATTCATCCTCTTTTTATACTACATTTTGGTCACCAAAACACCCAGCAAAACCGAACCTCTTGGCTCTGTCAACCGTGTCTGCAATTGTAAATTTCTGATATTATCTCTCTGACTTTGCATATTACATTTTTTTCAGCCTTCACTAATTTCATCTTACTAGACCCTGGTTGTCCACACATCTGCCTTTGCTCACAACTTAGCCATATTTTCATTATTGGTTTGATCAAATATCACTGGTGATATGTTTCTCCCATTGTCATTGTTCATTGTAAGCAGATTTTTTGCATCTGCATTCAAATATTTGAAGGCAATGTCCTAGTTTATTGTAGAATCCATTGACAGAAAAGAGACACTTGCAGTCACTATAGGAAAAGTGTATCATCATTTGATATATTGATTGATCTAGATTCTATAAGAACAGGAAGCTGGGTAGAATGTACCGTATACGTGAGCTCCAACTTGAATTTTAGAGCCCCAATATCTCAATGCAGCATTAACATATATACAATTACTAAGGTTTGTGGATCTGCAAATCTCTTGATGCTTTCTATAACTTGTTGTCAATCTTCTCGAAATTAAGCAAATTGAGACAAACAAATAACAAATGTGTCATCCTTTGATCCTTGCAACGTAACTAAGATGGCAGTCAGAATCATGATTGGCCTCTCAAAAATGCCCTTTCAACTAGTGAATTCAATACCAAAACTAAGGATTGTAAGAAGATCCATCCTTGAGTTCTCTCCACTGGTGAATGACTAATTAATTAGAAGTATAAAATATCTACTTTTATTTGGCAATAAAACATATTCCTAGGAGATCTTTGATATGACCAATGAGGAAGTTTAATCTAGTTTCCATTGACAATATCACAATCATAAAACGAAGTGCAAATAGAATATTGCTTGCCCATCCATTCACTGTTCCGTCCCATTTCTATGAACATATATGCCTCACATTCATTACAGAACCCTAGCATTGTTATGAGTACAATTCAATGACTTTTGTTGGTGCAATTAAAAACATTGTGTGATAGATGCAACAAAAGGTGATAATGCCCATCATAGTACTAACACTAAGGTATGCCATTGGTAATCGTTGAGTAATACAATCCTATAATATCTTGAATACATCTCTACTATGATGCAAAGAATATAGTGAAAAAGTCTTTGGACCATATACCAATTGCTATGAGAATAAGATCAACCAATAAAGCTGGTGGATTTCTGGAAAAGCTCAAAAATTTTAACTGTATTATTTTGCCAAGAAAATGTTACCACATCCCCAACCCAATAAATCATTCATGGGAGTTTAAACACCCTAAGTAGCTAGAAGCTTCCATCTTTGACCCGCTTCTCCAATCCATGAATGCCTTGATAAGCATTTCTTCTAGGGCTTCATCTTCCTCAACTTCTTTAGGGAAACTCTATGTTCCGCTCCTTATTACTCACATAATGAATATATGTTGCATCACCAATTCCCTACATCTAGAAGCTTCTTTCAATGGTGCATGCAGAATTGCTACCAAAGGACAGGCTAGATATGTGTTCAACAAAATAGCAACAAAGACTTCATTGGCATGTATGCAGAGGATCTTTAGTACCGATAATGAGGAAGATTTCAGTGTTCTTTCATTTCAATATTCTTTTCCTCTTCCTTATGATTTTTTGTGTATTGTGTCCTACTTTGAGCAATTTGGTTTAGCTAGGGAGCATTGTAGGTATATAAAAAAAATAGAGCCTATAACCTTATTATTGTTTTTTTCCTACTTCCACTTCTTATAAAAATCATCCCAATTCTTTCATTGGTTCTCATAATACTTATCAGTTTGAATTGCCTCATCTACTATGTGGGGATCATTTTGATCTCATTCTTGTATAAAAGTTGCAACCCATCAAGGAATCAGTTCACCTTCAACTAACATATTTCTTAAGTTCCCAGGGCAAGGAGGCTCATCCTTCGAGATTTATCTAAAGCAAGAGAACCCATTGAATTTATTCATTGCCACTTCAAAACACTCATTCATCATTCAACTCCATAGCCCTCACAAAAGGCAATAGTGAAAGGTTTGAAAGGTGTAGCCGTTGTGGTGGTAGTGAGCAGCACTGCTATGGGCCCTAGGGCTGCCTCAAATTGGTTCAAGGCTTAACACCTGAAGATGGTGGTTTTGAGAGGTAATAGGGCATTTACTTATTTTATGGTTTATTGCTATTCAAACTCCCCAAAACCCTAATGTAACCATTCATTTGTAATAATTATTCATTTTATTATCAGATACAATATTATAGCATAACTTCTGGAAATCTTTTAACATCAAATTTGCACTCATGAGAGCTAATATCAACACAGGGTTTTACACCATAATTGTGGCTACTGGCCAGATTAAAAACTCTTGGTGTATCCTCACGCCCCTCCTGTTCATTCCCTCATGGTGGGTAGTTTGACTCTTCTTGTCTAAAATGGCGGTTCTGGTCTTTGGGACTACATTGTTGCATCTTGGATGATTGGGAATTTGAGATTCATAGACTTCATTCTTATTAAAGCAAAATTCTCTTGGATAAATCACATCGATTTTTAGGATAGATGCGTTTTGAACTTCTACTAAGGTTCATCATCAAGGAAAAAATCTTATTGTGCATATGCCCATCGGGGTTTCCCAATCTAACATTGCATCAAACTGTAAGATAGGTCCTATCATCTTTACCCTTGTTATTCCTGGCATTAGAATCTAGACATAGTACCTAACTATTTTGGTGAGCTTACACCTACGTTATGCTCTTTCTTTAGTCATGTTGCAAGAAGTTTTTCAGGGCTATGGGCTCACGAAAACCACAACAGTAGCAGCGTATTTAGATGGTGAAGAAGAAAGTAGGCACTATGGATCAGTTGGCTTGTTGACTCCAAATACTGAAGCAAAAATAATTGATCTTGATTCTGGGACTCCTCTACCTCCAAACAATAGAGGAGAATTGTGGCTTCACGGTCCCATTGTTATGAAAGGTATGTGTTTCTTAAACATTACTTCCTTCATAAAATGAAAATTTGATATCATGAAATGTATTTTACTATAAGATCAATGAACCAAACACATCCTTGGACCCAATATAAGTAGTAAAACTGCCATGGACCAAGAAGTAAACTATGCTATCAAAGATATTTACCCTATGGCATAAAACAAAATAGAGCTATAAAATGGGAAGCATCGAATCCTGTTCTATAGAAGTACTCAATATTTTAAGCGAAGCATGCAAAATGATCGAAAGAATCCAACAAATCAACGAGAAGGTACAAGAACAACTCCAAAAAATTCAGACAACGTATAAATAATGGCATGATTAGAATACAACTACTCACCAATATGGCTGATTCAAGACTTTACAGCGGATTGGAAGCATTCATTCAACTTGTCCCTCCCATCATAATTGAACATCCTCTTTCCATATTGAATGATGAAAAGTTGAATTCTTTGAACTACCAATGTCAGATGTGGGACGAAGATGAAGAATAGTTCTAGCAGCTGAGGAGATACCTAGTATGCAAACCGAACTTGTACATGATATTGTATTGCAAAGAAAGGTTCGTGCTTATAGGAAATGGCCAAAGAGTACTTACACATTGATTTAGAAGGTAATATTTTAAGCAAAGCCAAGAGATATTAATGGAGGAGATGACACAAAAGAAACCATTCTCATCTTGAACCTAATAAGTTAGTACGGAACCTGAAACCTCCCAAATGGAGGAGGTATGGCCAGTATAGATTCACGAAAACATCAAGTACTATAGGAATAACTAAACCTAATCAAATAGCCAACGAATTGGACAGCAGGGAAAACGAGAGAGAGCTGTTGAAAAGGAACATGAGAGTTTGCAAAGGCAAACAGGGTGGAGGAAAAAAGAAGGGACACATGGATCAATTTTATAAACATCGGGCATCTTCCAGAAAAATAAGTAAGATACTTCTGTCCTAGGAAGTTCACAGATTTATATTATGTAAGAACAAGAAAACAAAGACAAAGTTGCAAACTTATGATTTTCTTGGGTTAAATTTAAAGTATTTTAACAAATACAACCTGTGTCTGTGCTAAGTTTGCCCTATTTAGCTGTAGGCGGTGATCATAGTGGCTCTCCTAGTGGACATAAATTCTGCCTGCTTGGAAAAATCAGGCATCACTTCTTTCAGTCCATCGGATTTACAGAATCGATCCATCCATGCTCTCACCAATGGCATTTTCTCTGGATCTATTAAAATGCTATCGGTAGCCTTCTCGAGGCCTTTGATAATCGCTGACAAACCATCCAATGCGATGTCAAGTAAGCCGATCTAATCCCCTCCAAAATACGGTTTTCCTGCGAAGCACTGGTTATTGAATAGAAAAATAATATTTTTAACTTTTAAAGACACAAATAGCAGATAAGGAAAGGATCGATGAGATACAAATGCAGGAGATTACTAAGAATGAACTAAATGACCTTATCGTCTACAAAGGCAAGCCCAGAAACGAGCAATGGCTCAGTCATATGGATCTTTGGGAATTCTTGCGAACAGGGTTCGATTTCAGCAACAGCTCGCTCTTAGCTCTGAGATTCTCTTCCTCGAACTGGTAATCGATACCTTTAAGAGCAAAGTGCTATGCGAACCCGCACAATGAAAGGACTCAGAGTCATACCGAACTGCTTTACCTGCCCCTTTTCTCCCCCTTTTTTTATTTCAGTGTTATTTCAGTTTTTTGATCAACGATCAAAATTAGTTCAATGGTCTAACACCACAAATCCACTGTGAACAATAGGACACAACAGCTGCGGCAATTCATTTCAAACGGAAACACCTTAGACTAGTTTTCCTCTTATCAATCCATTCATCGGTCTTCCATCTACAACAAAAATTGTGAAATGTAAACGCCCCTATAATTTCCAGTAGAAACAGTGTAGTGTAAGGCCAAAGTGTGCGGAATATGCATCTACCAATAACGAAATGCTGAAATGCAAATAGGCTAAGAACAAACGGTCCCAAGGGAATATACATCCACCAATAACAAAATGTTGAAATGCAAATAGGTGAAAAACAATGGGCTGAGAGGTATCTTTTATTGGGTTGTGGATTTTGGATTTTTAGAATATTTTAGAATAGTAAGATATGGCAGTGTAAATATTCGAAAATCTTACAGAAATGATGTGAGTTGTTTAACTTAGCACATATCTATGAAATTCTTGAAAATTCTAGAAATTTTCAATCAAATTAACTTTGGGGACACTGAGAAGCAAAAGCTCAATGACATAAACAAAATGCAAACTGGGAGGCAAAATGCGAAGAAAAAGATTAAAATCTACAGAATAGGAAGAAAACGAAGGGGAAAGGTATTTATAATATTCAAAAATTTAAAATTTAATCATCCCAAAACCGCTCATTTAAAGAGGAAGATAGAGAAATCGATTTTGGTTTTGATCCGTCCAATGGAAACGACGACCATAAAATATTGACTTACATAATCTAGCGTTGATTAATCCATCTTCATTCAAACAACATTTAGTCATGTGAATATACGTCATAGACAGATTTGGGACTGCATTAATCAAAACATGAATCTTTCACATCATATAAAAAACTGATTAGAAACGAGGAAAATTGTAATTTTATATTTTTTAGATGGTAAAATTTAAATTAGTTTTACTAAACGAATAACCATAAAATATGAGGAAATATAGTGTCACCAACGCTAACTAAAACCTTGAAGCGTCATTTTCTTTACATCAATTATGGTGAGTTCAATTGAATCAATATAAAAGGACAGATTATATTTTCCTGGTTTACTTTTTATAATTTCAAAATATGAGGAGAATTATACTTTGGAAAATTTCGGAAATAATATCAGTCAGATTTTCTAAATGTTCCCAAATTTACAATTGAAAATATAATACCTTACAAACAGGCGGATAATCTAAAACCACTGTGAAAGCGTTAGCTACACCTGCAAAGAAATATGAAAATCAACATGTCAACATGGATTTCAAGCATTTTTTTGTGGTAATCGATGGTCTGTTTTCCCAGACAAGGTCCCAAATCCGGATTGTACGTCCCAATCAGATGCAGAAGCTGCGTGGTCCATCATCGACTTCTCGACTTGTGCCTCGGATGGCCTGAACTCACAGTCAGGGTAAGCATGGTTCAAAAACTGAGTTTCTATGTTTCTCAAACTTAATCTTTTCTGTCTCTGAAATTTTTGATTGACAGATTTATATTTGCAAATTCCTGTATAGACTGTCAAAATGAAGAAACAACTACATCATTAAAAATTCTACTTCATTCATAACCCAAAATTTGAAAGTATATATAATTTATGTATATATAGTAGCTATTTTCAGAATAGTTATGTTCCCCCTTCTGACACACCTTCGACAGTTCATAAACACCACAACGACGTGAGGGGCTTACCAAGTCAGCCAATCGATGTTACTCCCAATCTATGAAGAGTTTTTTAGAATTTCTTATGTAGAGAAAGTACAGTGATATATTGTCTGAACTGCCTATAAAGCGAGGCAAGAAACCATAGTTATTCGTAGAAGACGATCCCAATGGGCCTCACTGCATCAGAGGTTGGAAGTTCATAATTTATCACGAATAGGAAGAAAACAGTAGGCTTGATAACCAAGCGCAAGTTCTAGCCGCACTGCTTTCCACGGAGCTTCTGCTTCAATAAAGGGACTCAGAGTCATACCGAACCGTCAGAGTCATACCCAACCGCTTTACCTGCCCTTTTCTCCCCGTTTTTTATTTCAGTATTATTTAAGTTTTCGATCAACGATCAAAATTCGTTCAATCGTCTAACACCACAAATCCATGGTCCACAATAAGACACGGCTGCAGCTGGGGCAATTCATTTCATATGGAAACGCCTTACGGCGTAAATATTTAATATATTAAAATTTAAATTAATTAATATATATATAAATTTAATTAATTTAATTATTTTTTAGATTAATATTAATTAGTTATAAATAGTTAATTATATTAGTTAGTTAGATTAATATTAATTAATAATATTTTATTAAAATAATTAGTTTAGTTCATAATTAATAATTAAATTATAATTAATTATTAGATAATTAAAATTCTAATTTAGAATTAAATTTAGAATTAAATTTTTGATTTTTTAGCCGAACAACATTAATTCTAAAATTGTGTCAGAATTGACTCATCAATTTTAGAAGTTCATAGATTGAGTTTTACTTGGCCAAATGAGGCCCAGGACGACTCATTGAAAAGAGAAAATCAAGGAGAACATTTCTGAGGAGGTTTCACTAATAGATTTGGTCATTAATTGGGTAAAAAATCAGGGAGAAGATCAGGCTCCAAATTTCTAAAACAAAATCAATTTTCTAAGCTTTATTTTCTGCATTTTCATTTGTCTAAGTCTCTTCTAAATGCACATCCATTCGTCAATGATATCCTTGGCCAATTAAACCATCATAGGCATCAATAGAAAGCTTATATTCTATTTTCAACTATTTAATTAATTGAATTTGATTGGATTTGTTTGTATGCTAGAAATGATATTTTGATTTTATTGTTACATCTTATTTTTTATTTTTTTTGCAGAAAAGCAATAGAAGAGATATGTAGGAAAAAGATCTCAATCAATGAGAATGCTCCAGCAATTAAAAGATTGGAATTTTGAGCAAATAAAATTGGATTGGGCAGATTTACCTTCAACAAACTTTCCTCTCAAGAATTCCTTTGCAAATATTATAGATAATAGATTGTAAAATGTAATAAGGGGCTGCTCTCCTCTGCAATTTTGGACTTCTAAAAGCACTTATGCAATAGAAATTTAGAGTTGTAGGAGAGAGGAGAGAAAATCTCAAATCTGAGGATTATTTAGGATTTTTTATTTGTATCTTGAATTATATATGATGGACAGAGTTTGAATTAGTATGGCTCTAGCTTTGAAAGAAAAAATACAAGCAATGTAAATGACCGTTGGAGACGAGGGTCAGAGAAAATGATTCAATAAATTGGTATTTCTAATACTACTATTTCAAATACTAGTTTCATTTTTATGATAACACAAATGTGTCATTTTATTCATCTTTGTGCATTTTTGTCAATATGAGTAATTTGTCTAAATATTGTTATTATGTATCTCGGATCTTATGGATTAAATTCTGATTGCTGAGTAACTATTTACTCAGAAATGTGTCTTATAAAACTGATTTATTAAATAGTAATGTGTTGTGAGCTATTTTTGCATATTATTGTTTGATTATTGTATTTACTGATTTGATAATTAATATCATTTTTGTTAATTACTTCCCGGAATGTTGTTGGTTTATTATTTTAGTTAATAGGTCTCAATAGGATGTGTTTTGGTATCCATAATGTGAGTTAATTGAGTTACTTCATTAACTTGATATTCATTATAAAAAGAGACATTTAAATCTCAATACTTTAAATATCTTGCTCTTGGTTGGGTTTGATATATATCTGCCTAATTGACACAGGAGAACCTACCTGCTATTTTTCAATTGCTGCTTTCCCGTTTAGATATTACTTATGCTAAACAGACCTAGGGATGTGAAAAAACGATAGGACACAGTGTACCTGCTTCTCTCTTGCTGCTTGCTGGCTTCCTTTGAGGCTTGACGAATACGGACGGCTGCTTGCTGGGAGAAGAAACCCCGGCTGGGATGGATAAGAAATCGGCTTGCTGACTTGCTGCGAACTTACATATGCATGCCCTCTACCTTGAACTCATCTATAGCTCCACCTCGACTATAGATAGACGTTCAATTTTCTTAAAACCATAAACCAAACCAAGTGTGTGTGTGTTAGTTAGGTCAACGATTAGGAATGATTGAATTGATTAGATTGATGGCACACATCTTAACAGAATGGGGGGTGGAAAACCTCTAACGGAATGGGAAGTACAAAAGAAAACTGCCATAGACAGGTGGGGTGGGACTATAGAGGGAAATATACAGAAGACCCAACCAAGTGTGTGAGTTAGGTGCACAGATACCAATTTGAGTCTACAGATACTGGCCAAGATCGGCTAGACAGAGAAGGGACGAAAGTGGAAGGTCCCGGAGGGGCTTGCGCTTCCTAGTGCAAGGAAATAACTAGTGTGAGGTGGTTATTAGCTTTTGTGTATATCCACGTATATAATGCAGGAAGTTGTGTGTGTGAGGTGCACCAATTAACTGAATCAACGATGATACTACCTGGCATGATGTGTTACCGATGAAAAGGTCACTGATCTGATTACCGGTAACAACTTAACCTAGCTTCTATTACTCATCCATAAACTCTCCATACTCTTACCTCACCCTTGGCGGCACTTCTATGTAATTACGCATCAAAACCCCTGCCTTAGGGGATTGGGGTGGGGCGTAATAGTGGTCGAGCCTACTTGTGCATCCTTTTTCAAATGGAAAGATAGGCCCGGTAGGGACTCACTATTATATGGTTGAGGAGAGAAAGATGTTCAAACCTCCGCCATCTTAGCAGTTTCTGGATAAGTTGCTGTTTCCTTCCGGCCGTTATTTATGTTGCTGTTTTTGTAGCTGTTGCAGTAGTTGTTAGAAAAAGAGAGGGATACTATGAACACTGCCAACCAGTGAT
>APFE030176652.1:0-32542 GCA_000404065.3 Pinus taeda
GGGATTTATGGATTTTGGATTAATGATTTATGGATATGGGGTTTAGGGAATGGGTTGATGAAAATGTAATGAGAGGGAGGGAATGAAAGAGTGAGGGAGTGAGAAATGGCTAAGAGTGAAACTAGCAGCAAAACATACAATTTGCAAACCCTCTGCAACTGGTTTTGGCAAGAAATGCAAAGAGGTAAGGTTTTGATTTTTTCTCATTAAATCACCATAAACACCAATGTAAACTCATTCACTGGCCGTGGAGAAATGTTAACTTACTTGAATCAATGAGGATTGAGAAAATTTTGTAGTTTGGAGGAAGTTGTGGGTGAAATCGGCTTCCAAACCCTGTGCGCTGCGCCACAAACCCAATGCACTGCGCCACTTCAATCCACCGCGCCTGTGTAATTTTTACACTGAAGAGTGCGGCCCAATGCACCACTCCAGATGGATGCGCCACGCACATGACCCAATGCATTGCGCACCTGAAATTTACCAAAGTTGCTGTAATTTTTCTCTTTTCCTTCACCATGACCTTTCTCTTGTTCACTCTTTCTCCTTTAGATGCAAATGAACTCTTTAAACATAACAAATGGTTTATATACAAAGGATTTTAATTTTTCACTTATAAAAACCGACTTTGTAATGTTTGCCTTTGACTTTCTTTTAAAACTATGTTTTTGGGCAGTTTGCTTTATTTTTGCCTTTGATGAACTGAATGCTTTGACTTTTTGTTTTCCTTGCAGGTGATGGAGTTGCTGAAGCTTGGCAAGGTGACCAAGGTTGCCACTGAAGTTATTAGATATGGAAAAACTGAAATTACATCAAATTGATACATGAAAACATGAAAAACTCTGTTTTTCCTCAAAACAAGGTTTTGAGGAAAAATCAGTCACTGAGTATGTGATTATAGAATTTATTGTTGTTGAAACTTTGTTTAACCTCCTCATGTGCCTGCTGACTGTTATTGAGCATTTTGAAGACCTTCTTAATGAAACCCTAGACCTAATAAAATAGAAAACCCTAAAAATGACTTTTGCAGATTTAAAGACAAAAAATGACTATAGATGATCTAGATGAATGAAAATGGGCCAGTAGGTAAAGGACATGAGGGAAAATGTATAATAAGCCACTACCGTCAGATGATCCATGATACTAATGGAATGCAGCTAACCGAGTGAGACACCTAACATGCGATGCAACAAGAGAATTTGATCACTAACGGAGGGATGAAGATATCGACACTAACATTGGCTCAAATGGGGATGGTAGCTCCTTGGAGGTGCCAAGAACTACAGATCTTTGGAAAATTAAGCAGTGCCTTCGTCCATTGGGCTATGGAGTCAATAACTTCGACAAACCAAAACCAAACTCTTGACTCAATTTCAGGATTGAAATCTGACTCAAAACTGACTCCATTTCAAGATTGAAATCGACTGAAAGACCTGACTCAAACACTCCAAACCAAAACTGAAATCAAATCTCAGTTTTATAGACTTCACCTCATGCCCCAAACTAAATGAATAATGACAGTACACACTTGCAATGAAATAAAACAAACCGGTATGTACAATGATACATATGACAGCATAAAACATTTCAAAAATAGTACCGTTTGAGCAGCCAACCGTTGATTGGCCCACTTGGATGGTCTTCTCCATTCATTTCTTTCAAAAGGAAAGCATTTTGGCCCTAATATGTAGCAATCCTGAAAGGTCCTTTCCAAAGCTTCTCAAACTTGCCATGCTTACCTTTTTCTTCGTTTCTCGCATCCCATTTCAGCACTATGTCTTCTATTTGAAACTTGTCCGCCTTTGCCTTTCGATCATATAGCTTCCTGATTCTCTCTTGTAGCTTGAAAATGTTTTGGAAAACCTCCTCTCTAGTTTGCTACAAATGAATCATTTGATTGATTCTACACTACAAATGACCATCTTTGCTACCTACTTCTTGTAGGAGTTTAACCACAAGGGCTGCGAGAGAGATCGGGAAGACCGTGTCAACACCATACACGAGCTCGAAAGGGGACATGCTTATAGATTTCTTTTGGCTTACTCTACCTGCACAAAGTGCATTAACAAGATTTTTGTGCCAACTCTTCCTATTCGTTTCCAGTAGCTTTTTGATAATATTGACCAAGGATGTATTTGAGGATTCTACCAATCCATTACCTTGTGGGTAATATGCAGTTGAGTGCCCCAAGGTAATTTGATATTTATTACAAAAGTAAATCATTCTTTTAGATTTAAAAGCTGCTGCATTATCAGTGATCAGCTTATTTGGATAGCCAAAACGAGACAAAATATTATTTTCAAGAAATGAAATGATTACCGAATCAATGGCCTGCCTAGTAGGAATTGCCTCAATCCATTTAGTGAAATAGTTCATCGTTGTGAGGATCCATTTGTGCTACGCTGAAGAAGTAAGATGGATCTTGCCAATGAAGTCCAAACCCCACTATTGAAATGGAGCACTTACTTCATTCGACTTAAGCGGTAAAGGCTAAAATTTTCTCCTACCTTGAAAAATCTGACATTCGTGGCAGCTCGCAACAGTTTTGTACACATCAGTGAAAAGAGGTGGCCAATAATACCCTACTCTCAAAATTTTATTGGCTGTTGTCTTCCAAAATAGATGACCTCCACAATCTCCCTTGTGAAAGTCTTCCATAACCTATTTTGCCTCTTCTTCAACCAAACAATTGAACAAGACACCACCAGAATCTTTCCAATAGAGTGCATTATTCATGATACAAAACTTGGCAGTATTTAATTTCAAATTCCTACTTTTCTTCTTAGCCATTCTAGGTGGTGGTGACAGATTTTGGAGCACATAAACAATGTCTCAATACCAAGGAGAAAGAAGAAAAATCTTTGATACCTGAGCGGGAAAATTTTCTTCATCTTCCTCAGACATAGCAGCAATGAGATTAATGTCCAAGGCATGCAAATTTGACTCCACCATTAGTTTGGCCAGCCCTCTTCCTTTGATGAGCTTTGTTGGTTTGATCTCCACATCATATTCCAACAAAGCAGTAATCCATTTGCCATATCTCCCTTCTGGATCTGTTTGCACTAAGACATCTTTAACAGCAGTGTTAGAGACATAAGCAAGGATGTGATAATGTAGGATATAGACTTCAAAATCTTTTAATGCCTTTACCAAAGAAAAAGCTTGCTTTTCAATAATATTATACTTTAAAGCTGCATCCCTTATGGTTCTACTGAAAAATGCAATTCGTTTCTCGAGCTGGTCTCTTTTTTGCATCAAGACTGCTACCATAGTATGATCTGAGGCAAATGAAAACAAAATGAAATATTGAGTATAATCTGGGCTGATCAAAACCGGAGCTGAAGAAAGCACCAACTTCACCAAATTGAAAGACTTAATTGCTTCCTCGGCCCATTTCACTACACTATCTTTTTTGAGCATGTTCGTGATTTCCCTTAAATGTTCTGCAAGATTGGGCACAAAGCGACGTAAGAAATTCATCTTACCATTGAATGATTGGATCTCCTTTTTACTTCATGGAAAATCAATCTTTTGAATGGCTTCCACTCGAGCTGGATCGATGCGGATGCCCTCCTTTGATATAATATGACTGAGAAGCTTGCCTTCATCCATGGCAAACAGACTCTTCTTTGGATTGAGAGATATACCGTACTTTCTACATTGCTGAAATACAATCTTCAAATGATAAAGGTGCTCTTCATCTGAATTAGAGAAAACTGTCAAATTATCAAGAAAAACAACTAAAAATACATCTTTTTCATTAGCGAATGCAATATCCATTGCCCGCTGAAAGGTTGCATCAGCATTCTTCAATCCGAAATTCATCTTAGCCTAATAAAAAGTTCCCCATGGAGTGGTGAACGTTGTTTTGTCTTTATCATCCTCATGGACCAGAATTTGATCGTAACCCGAATACCCATCAAGTAGTGACATGCGGGATGCTCCAACTACTCTTTGAAGTATGTGATCCATCTTGGGCAATGGATAGTTATCTTTCAAAGATACTTTATTCAGATTTCTGAAATCAATACATAACCGAATCTCACATGTTTTCTTTCGCACGGGAACCAAATTGAAAATCCAATCTGAAAAGGTTATTGGGACAATTATGCCAGCTTTGTACAACTAATTCACTTCCTTCTCTATTGAGGGCAACAACTTTGGATTTATTCTTCTTAGCTTCTGTCGAAAAGGCTTTTGATTTGGCTTGATCGGAATGATATGTTGAATTATGCTTGTATTGTATGCCTTCAAATCTAAATAATCTCAGGCAAATACATCAGTAAATGAAGATAATTAACTGATATACTTTTCTTTTACCTGTGGAGGCAACGCCTTTGATAACTTCACCATTCTAGGATTTTCTGCTGATCCAATGTTCACATCCTCAACTCCTTTCTCGGTTGGCTACAAGCTCATTTTTCAAGATACATCATCTTGATTGAACAACTCCTCTAGGTATTAGACATTTAGGAATGACATTGTCCTTTATCTACAAAAATTCCATCTGATTAACTTCTATATCTGCCTCACCATCATCATGCTCCCCATCGATAGAAGTGTCTTTGAATTTACCTTCATTTTTCAGAAATTCATTGATCTCTTTATCATCTTGAAACACTTGCCAATACCTTTTGATTATCAGGAACAGTCGGGCGATGTTTCACATGAATTTCAAACTTATTGTTTGAATTCATCAGAATTTTCAAATTGCTTTGTTCTGTTGCAAGTGAATTTGCAATGAAATTCTGAACACGAGGAACACATGTCAAAGTGTAGTCTAAAAACAATCTCAAGATATCTAGTACTACATTGCAGCAGGCCCACATTCGAGGATGCTTAGCTTGGTATTCCCCTTTCACTTCCTTGATAACTATCTTGAAGTCGCCATATACTCAAATTCTTTTAGCATTTAACTTTCTAAGAATTTTCAAGCCAACAATTAAAGCCTCATATTCAGCCTCATTAATTGAGCAGTCAAAAGCCAATTTATCCGAGCAAACCCTTACATTACTTGGCACTTTGTTTGGGGTGAAAACAGGGTTGCGTATCCAAATGCCAATTCTAGCACCTTCCCTTCCTACTGCGCCATCAAAATCCATGCTCCACAAACCAGCTTCGTCCTCTTCCAAATGCTGAAATTCTATTTGCTCTTTTACTTTTCCTTGCTCTCCATCAATATTTTGTTGTTGCTCAGTGGTACTATCAAGTCTTTGTCTTTCTTGCTTTAAGACCTCTATGAAATTTTTAGTGATCTCTGGAATGTCTTCTACTTCAACTAGTTGGCTATTTACATCATTAAAACTATCAGAATATAAAAGAAATGATTCTAAATCAGTATGTACATAGTTTATTGGATGATTTACTATTTTATCCTTTCTAGTGATCATGTATTTCATCTTTTTCTCCCAGTATAATTTCCTCATCTTACCAAACATGGGAATAGTAGCATAGAAGAAATCAAGCTGCAATGTCCCTTTAAGTTTTGCTCCCCAAGATCTGGAAAGAAGCATGCCAAATCTAGAAGGAATATCCGCCACAACCACATCCATCAAAATATTTTTCACCCAAACCTGATCCAAACTGACCACCAAATCTTTGATAAGACCAATGCATCTTACCCTACCAGAATCGAAAGAGAAAAGGTCATGATACTTTCTAGTGATATCCAATCCTAGTTTCTCCATGATTGCCTTAGGCATGAGATTATGAGAGGCTCCAAAATCAAACATAGCGTTGTGTAACATATAGTCATGCACCCTAAGGCTGATGTAAAAAGGAGCTACATCACTATCTTGAGACTCACCTTCCAATGCTGTACCAAAGATTAACTCAAGTTGATCATCCTCCATGTTTACCATATTAGATAATGGATCTAAATTCAAAATCTTAGACACCTAACCTTTATGGCTGTTTTTCTTCATCAACTCAGTCAAAGGAATAGATACTTTCACATAGCAATTTCATTTTCTAAGTTAAAAACTGAAGTTTTCTCTACCTCTTTGGCTGAAACATCCTTCTTTTCAGTTTTCTCCTTTGATATACTTGGTTGATTTGATCTTTCATTTGCTGATGGTGTTTTGCTGGTGGTAGGATCAGCTGTCTCTTTTCCCTTTTTCTACATAATTAGAGGATCATTCTTTGGCGGTGTCATCTCCTTCCTTTTTTGAATTGGATTTATGGGCACATCTCTACTTCTAAGTGAATATTATCATTGTTGGGCTATCAAAGCATTCATGTACACTCTCTGATATTCATCAAACTCTTCTTCAAGAACTTTTTCATTTGCCAATATGAAATTTTCATCCCTTTGTACAGCTGGGTTCTCAGAATACTCCTCATCTTCAGTGATAAAAATTGGCATATCATCAGGTGTAAAGAAATGATTCTCCTCTCCAATTACGTTCTCCTCATCATCTGATTCCAAACCATGTACAAAATTCTGTTGTAAGGGTGTCTTCACCTACTACTGTGCTGCTTGGTTTCGTGCTCATTACTCTGATTACTTGATTTTGAATTGTGGTTGCTGCTAACCATGGAAGTTGGGATTTCTTACTTGTGCTTTAGCCTTATCAATTGTCAATCTGTCAAACATCTTCTCCATCTTACAAAGCACTTTATTTGAAGTGGAAACCTCTTCCTTTATTGTTACCTTCTTTTCATCCTTTGTTCTATCTCTCTTGGCAAGCAGATTTGATTCAACGCTAACTGCAATTTTCTGCATGTCTTCCAAATTGGCCGGATCTCTTTATCTTAATTGATATTCCATATTAGGATTGAAACCATCCAGAAACTTAATCAAAGCCAGCCCCATAGGTGGCTTTAGACCAGTAGGAATTTCATTGTAAACAAAATTGAATCTAATATAATAATCTTGAACAGACTCACCCACATTCCTCTTGATGTTCAAATATTCGGAAAGGATCTGAAGAGGGTTTTTCTTCACTTTCCAACAATCCAAGAATTGTCTCTGAAGATTAGGCAATGTAGTGAAACTTGCAGCCGGCAAAACTCTGAACCACTTCCTCACTTCACCTCCAAAAGTTTGTACAAACAGTCTGATAGTCACATTTTCTGCATCAATCTCATGAAGGTCAAAGAAATTTTCCATCCTATCCACATGTTGCTGAGCTATGATACTTTGAGGAGTGCCATCAAACAATGGAATTTTTCTTTGATAATCGGCGGGCATGTCATCCAAATTTTGTGGCAACACAAGGGGTACAAATCGGGCATCCATTGCTCTAAGTGAATTTATGATTGGTCTTGGGGATGTAGGAGGAGTTGGAGTGGCTAATGTATGAGGTGTGGATGGAGGTGAAGAGATTTTTTGATGTTTGAGGAGTAGAAGGAATGGATGGAGGTGACAACATTTCTGATTTTTTATCAGAGATGGAAGGCTGCACGGGAATGGTGGGAATGAAAGGAGATTCGGTAGGAATTTCTAAACTAGATGCAATAGCGGATGACCCAAGAGTTGCAGATGTAGACTCTAAGAATTCAGGAATGTTTGCAGCCACAAATGGAAGTTTGAAGTTTCAAGATATAATCATTAATTTATTTATTGGCCTTTTCAGTTACAAGATTTTTGATAAACTATGGATTTAGGACAGTAGAACCAACAACACTTTCAGATTTAGTCTCAAACAATAAAAGGTCAAAAATTTTGTCAAACTCAAGATCTTCAAGATACTCAAAAACAATCGGGCATTAATGAGATCTAAACACCGGAATCACATAACTTAGGATTTTCGTACACAGGGGGTGGATCAGGATTAAGATTTTCTCTGGTATATCTTCTGGAAGATAATGTGCTATTACTTCCAAGAAATCAAATGGAAATTATCAACTTGTTTAGCCTATCAAATTCTAAACTCATCATCCAAAATTTTAGAATTATCAGATGTAGTGGGACAATTTGCAAGTCAGTTGTTCCATTTATAAGACTAGACTGGAGATTGACTGAAGCAACGTTTATCTACTTATGCACTCGTAAAGCAAGGTGCAGTTCAAAAGATACCTAGCATAACTTCAGGCTCCATATGTAGTTTATAAAATGAAGAACACTAACAAACAAATAATCTCTTCCCCAGTATGGTTTCCACTATGTTAGTGCCTAAATCTACCTTAGGGTAAGAAAGGTATGATCTAGGATAACATCAAACCGTTCTTAACCTAGTAGCTAGCCCTACCAGGTCAGGAGAGGGCTCTCTCCTTATCAATCTCAGCAAAATATGATCAATAAGACTTTAGATGACTGATGTGAAGACTGATTTTAGGCTAGGTATGTGTGCAAAAGAGTTCGATTGAATTTGAGGATGTTTTGTTGGCTCAAATGTGAAAGGCAGATTCAGGTATGGGGAATGAGGCTCAATTTTGCAGAGATTTCTATGGGGCAAGGTAGGAAAATTGTTTGGTTCTTCAAATTGAATGAGATGGAGAGCTTTTAGATAGGTGAGGAGTTGAAGAGGGCAAGAAACTCTCAGGGATTCTCTTCAAACAGCTAAAAACATAAATAACTAAACAACCCTAGGTAGAGCACTACAATTTCAATGGATTCTAACTTTATCCTTATTTGATTTAGTTAAGATGAAGCAAAGAAATATGTTAGCATACATAAAACACATGTGAACTTACAATTATAGAAGGAAACACAATACCAAATCAGGATGCCACAAGAATCACATACAGTGCTGCAAACCCTGGTCTATTCCTTAGCCAAACTGCTAAAATCAGTGTACAATGAAGCTCCAAGCTTTCCCAAAAGTCCAACCTTTGCTAATGACTGAAAAATTAAAAGATATAGGCAACCAACAACTCATACTAGCCTCTAGGGGTTGAGCTCATAAGTTTAGGAGTTGTTCCAACAAATTTTAAACTGAGAACTAAAAAGTAGGCAGTCGAACAACTTGCCTCTAAAAACTAGGGAACTGATTCATTCAGTTGCAAACTACCTTTCCATGGATGAATCTACCTCTATGAGTGAAAATTTTGCATAATTACATCAAAATCCATCAAGTCACATTACGTTACATCATGAGTTTGACAATTAGAAAGATAAAAGTCAAACTGTGAAGAAACTAAGCAAAAAACAGAGTTTTCTGACCAAAATGAGCAAAATTCCTCCTATGCACCGCGCCGATTTCCCTATGCATAGTTCCTTTTTGAAACTGATTTTGGAGGCCTTCCTTGTGTCCAAATTTGCTCCAAGTGTGCTTGTTGGAAAGGTCAAACTGTCTACATTCCATAACAAGTATAATTTCTAAATTTGGCCTCCCTTTGCCCCTCCAAAACTAAGTTCTCCCAACACTTCTTCCTATGTGTCCAAAAAGGGGTAGAAAGGTCATTTTTGAGGTGTTTTTGTCCTTTTTGGAAGCACAAAACCCCTCAAAATTTCTCAGCCATTTGTGGGAATACATATTTTTCCATGAAAAATCCAAAAATTCTAAGTTTCCTCAAAAGGAGTTCCCCATCAAAAGTGCGCGCCAGGTGGCGCGGCGCATCAAGCAGAAAAACTTGTTTTTTAGGCCAAAAATTTCAAAATTGCAAAAAGTGTCCCAAATTTCTTGAAATTTGGGCTAAGTGTCCTCCATTAAGTGTTGTTTTGGGCCAAGGAAGCCTTAGCCAAGATCTGAAGTCTATCTTGCTCTTTTCGCTTCCTCGATGCTTTCTTCAACTTGGCCTTCAAGTTCCTGATTCTTACTTTGCACGATTTGTTTCTCGCCAAGTAGTGGTAGGCCATGTGCCTCAACATAGTTTTCTCTCTGTTGGCCTTCTCAAGCAACTTTTCCAAGTGGATATTTTCCCTCTCAAGCCAAGACTCACGATTAGAATTGACTTTTTGTTCAAGTGTTGTCAGCTTGACTTTCCTCCTCTTGGCAGCTTCTCGTATGTTTTGTAGCTCCATAATGGTTTGCTGATCCTCTAGCTATTTCTTTCTTTGCTCTAGATATTTGATTATACACTTGGCTCTTTCTATATTGAGAGACAAATCATTAATGTCTGCTTGTTGCTCTTGAATGATCTCTTTAAGCTTTGAGCTTTGTGAGCCCAAATCGGTGTCAACATCCTAAATAAGAATGAAATCTGTCTCCTGCCCTCCTGAAGGCCCTTCATCAAGTAATGGATGCTTGCCCTTGTGCTATACCTGCTCTGCTGATGGAGGCAATGAGACCCCTTCCACCTCGGGTGGAGATAGTACTCATTTTGCCACTGCAAACAACCTTCTAGTGCCCTTTTAGTAGGTGACAAACACTGGCACACTAGTGGTTTGTGTCTCATGAATCTCCTACTGATGTGAAGGCCATCATGCCTCATGAAAAACTATTGGGGGTACTTGAGGACATGTGAAGACATCATGTGAAACAAAATCCTCCCATGAGATGTTCTGTAAACCAAGCTGATGCAAGACCATAATTTTGGTTAGTGCAAAATGATATATGTTGTTATACTACTATTGTGGAGGCTTCCTGTGCACTAAGGTGATCATCTTCTCAATTTTCTGACAAATAAAATAGGGGAGATTCATCATTCTAACCCTAGTAAAGTGCATCAACAATCTGATATGATAGGCATACAGGCGAGAAAACTGGCTCTCACAGCTGAAATATTTAATTATGAGTTTCATTAAGGGAGCATATGTGTCTTTCAAATAATAGAAGGAAAAAACACTACTGAGATGTCTCTGATAAACAGCCTTCATGTAAGGCTCATAATGTTCTCTATCAATCTACAACGTTTTATTCCACTGCTCACCGACATTTGGAATGCTAGTTGCTTGAGAAATAGTCTCCGGTGTCAAGGGAATGTCATACCTTCTAGAGTGACTTGGCCATTATAAGGATGTAGCACAAACAACCTGGCCAACTCATGATGGTACTGGACTCTCTCTACCATCCCACTAAACTCATAATATGACTGGTGTTGAAAGCATGTGACAGCAAGAGGACAGGCCTGTAACTCGGCAAGTGAAGTAGGCTCCTCTCGTATATGTTTAGCACCCTTGTGATGTCTCCTTGGTGCATGCATTTCTCTAGAAGAATCACTAAGTGTCTCCTCATCTCATTCATAGGAAGGATCAGACTCCATGTTTGCCAATGTTGAGTTTTCTTAGATGAGTATGAAGAGATTTATGGTTTCTTTAAGTTTTTGATACCAAATGTATGAGGGACTATGGAAATAATGTGTATGAGGGGTTTTGGGAATATTGCTATCATATTTTGGAGAATAGAAGGGTTTAGGGAAAGTAATTAGGCTTTCGGACATGAATTAGGGTTTGGGAATTTTTAACTATGGTTTGGGATAGTGGGATTTATGGATTTTGGATTAATGATTTATGGATATGGGGTTTAGGGAATGGGTTGATGAAAATGTAATGAGGGGGAGGGAATGAAAGAGTGAGGGAGTGAGAAATGGCTGAGAGTGAAGAATTGGTAGCAAAACATACAATTTGCAAACCATATGCAACTTTTTTTGGCAATAAATGCAAAGAGGTAGGGTTTTTATTTTTTCTCATTAAATCACCATAAACACCAAGATAAACTCATTCACTGGCCATGGAGAAATGTTAACTTACTTGAATCAATGAGGATTGAGAAAATTTTGTAGTTTGGAGGAAGTTGTGGGTGAAATCGGCTTCCAAACCCTGTGCGTCACGCCACAAACCCAATGTGCTGCACCACTTCAATGCGCTGCACCTGTGTAATTTTTACACTGAAGAATGTGGCCCAATGCGCTACGCTAGATGGATGCACCGCGCCCACGACCCAATGCATCGTGCCCCTGAAATTTGCCAAAGTTGTTGAAATTTTGCTCTTTGCCTTCACCACGATCTTTATCTTGTTCACTCTTTCTCCTTTAGATTCAAATTAACTCTTTAAACATAATAAATGGTTTATATATGAAGGATTTTAATTTTTCACCTATAAAAACCCACTTTGCAATGTTTTCCTTTGACTTGCTTTTAAAACTCTGTTTTTGGGCAGTTCATTTTATTTTTGCCATTGATGAACTGAATGCTTTGACTTTTTGTTTGCCTTGCAGGTGTTGGAGTTGTTGAAGCTTGGCAAGGTGACCAAGGTTCCCACTAAAGTAATTACATATGGAAAAACTAAAATTACATCAAATTTATACATGAAAACATGAAAAACTCTGTTTTTCCTCAAAACAGGGTTTTGAGGAAAACTTCCTCACTGAGCATGTGATTATGGAATTTATTGTTTCTTAAACTTTGTTTGACCTCCCCATCCACCTGCTGACCATTATTGAGCATTTTGAAGACCTTTTTGATGAAACCCTAGACCTAATAAAACCAAAAACCCTAAAAATGACTTTTGCAGATTTAAAGACAAAAAGCGACTGCAGATGATTTAGATGAATGAAAATGGGCCAGCAGGTAAAGGACATGAGGGAAAATGTATAATAACCCACTACTGTCAGATGATCCATGATCCTAATGGAATGCAACTGACCAAGTGAGACACCTAACATGTGATGCAATAAGAGAATTTGATCACTGACAGAGGGATGAAGATACCGACACTAACAGTGTGCTCATATGTGCACATTCTTCCATCCCATATCTTTTAAGCATGTCTTTAAGATATTTTTCTTAAGATATGAACATGCCTATTGTGGTTTGAGATACTTGTAGTCCAAGGAAGTAAGATAACTCACCAATCATAGACATTTCAAACTCTTTTGACATATTTTGAGAAAAATCATGGCTCATCTCATCATCATTACTAGAAAAAATCAAATCATCAACATATACAAGAGTGACTAGTAATTTATCCTTGTCCATCTTCATCTAGAGATTACTTCCTACCACCCCCTTTTTGAAGCCTTATTGTTGTAGATAGTGATCCGATCTTGCGTACGAAGATCTAGGAGCTTGTTTCAACCAATATAATTCTTTTTTCAACTTACATACAAAGTCTTTTCCTTCTGCTAGATCAAACCCTTCTGGTTGCTCCATGTTGATTTCTTCCATGAGTTCCCCATTTAGAAATGCTGATTTTACATCCATTTGATATATTTTGAATCCTTTGGAGAAATAAAATGCCAAAAACATCCTTATAGCCTCCATATGTGCTACCAATACAAAGGTTTATTCAAATCCCTAAACTACTGGCCCTTTTGGCATCAACCCATGGAGCATGAACTGAAGTCTCACCCGAAGTAGTACAGGGGGATGTTGGAACCAAGTTTCTACACCTAGAGATGAGTGTAATGTCGTTTTATGCCCTAACCTTGCCTTTGTAGATATCGATAAGCCTTATAGGGCTTATCAATATGCCTCCTTTAATCAACTTCCAAACCTTCGTGAAGGTCTATGACTATCTTTCACGAACCCTAAATAGGTGAATCAACTACTTACTCACCTCTGTAATTATGCTTAGTTCTATATTTACCCAAATCGACCCAATTATTTGATACCTTTAACATGTATTAAGATATCCTTCGCGTAAACAGATATTATTACTTTCGTTCATATAACAATGTAAACCATGCAGAATCGTACATCAATACAATATTAAATCATAACCCCATTATTAATCATAACATAAATGCATTCATTCATAACAGAAGTAACTAGAAAAAAAAAAGAAGATATTTCTAGAATAATATCTTTATTGATACTTCCGTTCTTCTTATAGACTCTAGACTACCCACGCACTCAGCTGCAGGGGTCCGAGCACTCAGCTGCAGACTCTACTCTAGGCCTCTATGCTCTCAGTTGCAGAGCCTCTCTTCTGCTCTAAGATTCTTCGCTCTTCACTTCTACTGACCCATTACATTCATCTTCATTACTATCTATCTGCCTTCGAATCTATAAGACTCTCCTTTTCATACAATCCCATGGTCCCCAAACCATGGGTAGATCTACTAAAGCTAACACAACTTACGTAAAAGAGGGGAAAAACCCTTTACGACAATTTTTTTATCTACGTGCTCCACGACCACAACTTGCAGAGACTTTATAGTTTACATAGCAAAAACTTGGACTTTCTACCCCAAAACTTGGGCTTTTGCCCCAAAATTGACCACGGCGGACCCTAACCCAATATGCCCCCAACACAAATATCGTGACTCACCATTGAGTCACTCTACTGGCATGGAGATCTTACTGTGGATACCTTCGAGCTCGACTTGCACCACTACTACCTCAGTGGTGCTCTCTGTGGCTGCCTCCTTGAGGGGTGCTAGAGTTCCAATAAAGAAGCCTTAGAACTTGTAAGCTTATGTAGCATCCTTATTCATTGTGTTGTAAATCTTATCTTCTAACCATCTCAAGAAATTTTCATTGCTCCCATAAATTAAATTGATGTACAACATATTTTGTTGAAACAATGAAGTATTTTTATGCATTCTTCAAATTATTTGATCAAATTATTTAATCTTTTTGTAGGAAGCTTTTAGATGTTACAATATAATTGATAAATGTAATGTTAAATATTAAAATTTAATACTCATCCAAATTTCTAGTCAAAAAAGTACACCAAAAAAATAAATCATAAAAATACTACCTTCACTAAAATATTTCTATTTAAATTTAATAAATATACTACAAATACAAATAGTTACATATTTGGTTAGAAAATTATAATTTGCATATCACACATATGCTCATATTTAAAAAACCCCATTTTCTGGATAGCTTAATCTGCTATACATCATAAGCCAGAGATTATTACAAATTTCGTTAACAATCCTAAATTTACTTTTCAAAAATTCATTGTATAAAAAATCAATAACATTAGGACTAACATTCATTTACGGGTAACAGCATGTCATCTCCTGGAAGAGTCTCTGAAAAATAGATTGACCACAAGGAATTGACAATTCTATTGGGAATATGCTACGCCTCCCTGTTGCAAGAAATTAACAATTCTATTGGGGGAATATGCTACGCCTCCCTGTTGCAAGAAATTAACAATTCTATTGGGAATATGCTACGCCTCCCTGTTTTGTTTTTTTTTTCAGGGCGTACGCCTCGCTGTTTTGATCCTTGAACAATATCCCACACAAAACTTTGAATTGGCGTATTAATACAAAACGGAATCGAACAGCCAAATATTCGATTTTTTCGGTCAATTTGACCGAATTACAGAACTTCGAATTGGCGTTGGCGTATTAATCCAAGAATCGAATCGAACCGCCGAATATTATTTTTCTTTTCAGTCAATTCGACCGGCTTTGGTAACAATGTTTAAGTCTATTTTTCTCTTTGCAATTACTTTATAACAACGGCTTCTGGAATTTCGGTGTTTGGAATTAATTTACCAATAATCCCAATGATATTCTACCCGGCAGTGCAACTACAGCAACTTCCAACTCAGTTTTGCGGTTGCCCTTTGATCCAGGGATCCAAACGATTTGGAATGGATGCCTGACTTTGATTTTGACAAACTTGACTCCGTTTTCTTGATCAGATTGCGAGATTTGCTTTCCTCAGATTGGCACATACTCGATAGAGATATTCCTGCCAAAACCATGCCTCAATTCCATTAGGGAAATACTTAAAAATGAATTGTTGAGATAGAGGAAAGGGAATCTGAGGGACCCACCTTCTCCTGCAGCGAGAATGACATATAGATTGACGATGTTGGGGCAATTGCTGCGGCACTTGGAAGAACAAAACTTGGTACTAAATTGCGGTTCATGTAGAGAATCGGTGGACAAGCCCACAGCCATCCGTTCCAGGCCGCACGCATTTATGCACTCCTCGCTTTCGATCCATCCCACCAGTTTCTCCACCATCACAACCGATGACTAATGATGTATAACCAATTATTGTTAGTCTTTCTCAACATTATGATCCACACTAATGAAGTATCTATTAACAGTGCTAGTTGTGTTATGAGGTTTTTATGAGTAAAGACGTTAATAATTAAAAGATACCTGGCATTGATATTGCAACGTGCCGTCATTCATTACATCCTTCTCGAGCACACATCTATTACCAGACGATGAGACAGAGAAGGCGCAGAGTTCCACGGGAAGCTCCTCGCACTTGATATTGGCGCCTGAACACATACAGCACATCACCCAACATATTAACTAAGTAACGCATGCATGAACTTTATGATTAATCCAAGGACTATTTCAAACAGCGATGAACACATAAAGCACATCACCCAACATATTAACTAACGCATGCATGAACTTTATGTTTAATCCAATGACTATTTCAAACAGCGAGTAAATGGTATAACAAAGATTAACGGTTCAATAACAAGACATAAATAGATGAAATTAGAACGCACTCTGCACTCCATACACGGTAATCGCCATTAATATGATGAGGAGGGCAATTATACAGGAGGATGAGCGTGCAGCATGAATGGGGTTGGTGGCGGCCATCTCTACTCAGAAACAATACAGTGCTTCTGAACTTTGTTGAGAGAAACCAACCCAATCAGCTGAGCTCTTTAACGCAGCGAGGTTGTAGGTGTGGTCGAGAATGAGAATGAAGTTGTGTATTTATTATAGCGTGAGGCCATTGCACACCCCTATGCCCCCACAAGGAAGGACTGAAGGTGCGTTCAAAGTTGGCAACGAGGAAAGAGTATTTATGACGTATGGAACATGGATGGCCTTTTCCTCCACAAATCACGGCTAATTTTATTAAATTGGGTGTGGTTCTTATGGCTGCGACAGGCTCAACGACTTTATAAGCCTACAAGTTTGGAGTTCCATGACTTTCTTGCATGACACGTTCCCATTTTTCATCCACGAGTCCCTCGACTTCCATGACTTTCTTGCATGACACGTTCCCATTTCTCATCCACGAGTCCCCTTCTTTACTCTTAAAGTCAAACTGGGTGAGATATATTCTTCAGATCCTCTTTCTACTCTTAAAGTCGAAGTTGGTGATAATATATTCATTTAGTTTCGCATGTAATATGGTCAAATTAGAAGAAGGCAAACCATCTCGGGATGGCAAATAGCGTAACATGAATCTTGTTAACATATAAATTCTAAAATGTGAGTCTTCCATCTATCAACATTAGGAGGGATCGATCTCTTGAGGTGTAAATCTCTTTTTTGAGTGCAAAATTTGAGAAAAGGTTTGCACTCTGATCGCTCCAGGTGCTTGATAGATCCAGAGTTAAGATGGATCTATGCTGGTTTCAAGTGTGGTCATACAAAATTTGTTGAAAATATAATTATTTTGATAATATGTCTAATATAAATTTGGTCAATTCAACTTGAACTTTGTTTAGTTACCTCATTTTTTTGAGATGAGATAGAGTGTTAGTAAAAGAAAAATAATGAAATAAAAAGGTTAAGTGCAAAGTGACAATGTAACAATGTTGAATGATAGAAAATGTGAATAATAAGAATATAACGATTTACAAATAGTCTTCATTGCAATCAATCTGAAACTATTTTCTTCTACTATTCTTATTGCCACACCTATTAGTTATTTTCTATGACCTCGTTTGAATGCAAAGTGATTAGCAACGTTGAATGATGGAAAATGGGAATAATAAGAATGTAGCCAATTACAAATAGTTTATAGTTTTAAGAAGAAGACATTTCGGATAAGTGAACATTCATTTCAGGTAAGTGAAAATTTTTATGTAGGATGAAAATTAAAATATTGTATTTATAGTTGAATTAATGTACCAAAGAAGTCAATTCATGTCAATTTACACCATGGATAGTGTTTATGTGCACACACTAAGAGAGAGTATGTATGTTTTGGGGGTGAGATAGAGATATAGATGAAAGGGGAGGGGGGGCAAGAAGATATAGGCAAGTCAATTCACGTCAATTCACACCATGAATAATGTTTATGTTTGCACACTGAGAGAAAGTTTGTACGTTTTTGGGGTTAGATAGAGATATAGATGGAGGAGGGGGGAGAGGGAAGAAGAGAGAGGCAAATACAAGGAGGGAGGAAGAAATATAGATATGGAGAGAGAAGTGTTAGAGAGAGAGAGAGAGGGAGTGGAAAAGGGAGGGGGAGAGAGAGAGACAGAGATAGATATGGAGAGAGATTGTGTATGTTTGGGGGTGAGATAGAGAGATAAAGAAGGATAGACAACGGGAGATAGAGATATACATGGAGCATCAAAGATGTGCTTACACTGAACTCAATGCACAATATTAATCTAATTACTTTGAAATTAATGTGCATCAGACATCTAGTTGCATCAAATTAGAAATCAACATTTGCATTGAAACCAATGCATCTAATGCAAACAATCAAATAAGATTAGAAATCAACATCTACACTAAAATCAATGCATCTAGTGCAAACAATAAAATAGGATTAGAAATCAACATCTACACTAAATTCAATGCATCTAGTGAAAGAATTCAAATAGGATAAGAAATCAATATTTACATTGAATCCAATGCATCAAGTGCAAGCAATCAAATAGGAGTAGAAATCAACATCTACACTGAAATCAATGCTTCTAGTGTAAGGTATTAAATAGGATTAGAAATTGGCATCTACAGTGAAACCAATGCATCCAGTGAAACCAATCAAATCAATATCTACACTAAAACCAATGCATCCAGTGCAAGCAATCAAATAGGAGTAGAAATCAACATCTACACTGAAATCAATGCATCTAGTATAAGGTATTAAATATGATTAGAAATCAACATCTACACTAAAATCAATGCACATAGTGCAAACGATAAAATACAATTAGAAATCAATATCTACATTGAAACCAATGCATCTAGTGCAAGAAATCAAATATGAGTAGAAATCAACATCTACACTGAAGTCGATGCAAATTCTGTGTCTATCTCCCTCCCTCTCTCCTTCTCTCTCTCCCCTTCCCTCTCTCCCCTATCTCTATCTCCTCAGCTTCCCTCCCTTTCTCTATCTTTCTCTTCTTCCCTCTCCCCCTTGTCATCTATATCTATACCTCCCTGCATCTCTTTGTATTTGTCTCTCTATCTCAACCCCCTAAACACATCTCTCTCTCTCTTGCCTCCTCCATCTATATATCTATCTCCCTTCGTCTCTCCTTCTTTATCTCTTTATATTAGCCTACATACTCTCTCTCTCTCTCTCTCTCTATATATATATATATATATATATATATATATATATAACACCTCGAAACAATTAAGCATAATAAATAAATTAATTAATAAATAAAAATTACCTAACCTCCCTAATTCATCTAACCTACATGTCACCTTAACCCACTCCAGGCGATGTGAAATGACTCCAACTTGGCACGGTTAAAGGTTCAATTGTCACACAAGTTTCCTGCACGGCAACCTGAATTAGGCCATGTACATGCGTGCCACCTGCCCACACCTTGGTAGAGTTGATGGCTCCTCTACTCGGTGATTAATGTGATGGTTGTGTTGGTACGCAACATCCAGACTTCACAGAGATATTTACCCTGAAATGAATTGTTGTTATGGTTTTCCATTTTCCTCTGCACTCTGTGAGGTGGAGACACAACTTTGTTAGTGCACAGGGTAAGCAAGGGTTTTCTCTTTCCAAGTGGATTTCTGTTGATTTCTGGTGGCAACTTTCATATAGAAACAGGTAAGCGAATCACTTTGGTTTCTAGTTTGGAATGCAAATGCCTTTTTATTCATGGCTTAACTCAATGCTAGTACAAGTAAGGTCTACATATTCGGATCCTAACTCGAGAGCCGAACAATAATGAGCTTCCATTGTCGAGGTTAGGCTCTTTCTGGTTCAAACATTGTCATGGTCTATGTCTCGTCTCTGACCTGTGATTAATGGTTAATTCTATTTGTGTTCCAGGCATACGGAGTTGTAATAGAGGTGCCTTTCTGCTCAGGTAATAAATTCCTTGCATGTTCTTTTTTCGTTTAAGAATTCACTGCAACAATTTAGCTCAAGGTATAGTTCTAACTGGCTATTTGAATGGTTGCACATGTACGGTTCGACCCTGTTTCTGGTTGTAGAGTATTTCAAGGGGCACAACTCGAACCAAAACTATTTTCTTTCCACAGGTTGGTTACCTTACCTTTGTTGCCCGTCTACATGTCTGAGATGCGTGCTTGATTCCAAAAGGAGGTGGAAGAGTTTGTTGGCCTTTGGCACATTCAAACCCTCACCACGACTGAAGTTCTGCAAAGGTTATTAGAAAATGAAGGTTAGATATATGATGTGACCTGTTGGGTTCGCAATGATGTTTAAGGAGTAATTCTGAACTATTCGGCTGTTGTTAGTATGGATACGACATTCATTGTCCGTTCAAGTTTTATGAACCCTTTTTGTGTCTGTAATAAGTATTGAAAGCCTCGGTCCTTAGTTAGTGGCTATAATCAACATTTTTAATGAAGTTTATATGAAGATATAAAGATATTTAGAGATAGAACAAATGCCGAGGTTTAGGACAGACAAATACTTCGGATTATAAATCTATATTATTTCAGTTCTTGAATTTTCTCTGGGATTCATGCTTCTCATACATTTAGCTTGTTAATTGTTGAGCTTTTGCAATTACTTCCATGAATGGTCTGGTGAAAATGTGATATTGTTGAAGTCAATGGTATTAGTATGGCATGAATATTGAAAACACAGATGTGTACTCAGTTTTTGGTGTAAATGTCTATAAGTTTGTTATTTGGTTTCGCTCCTGATAACTGCGAAAGTCCTTCCACATAGAGTTGTGGATTTTCTTATTTGGTATGCATGGTAAACTAGTTTAATTCCCTTTTTGTAAAGTAATATTCACGTACGGACAATATGATTTGGTTTCCATTCTAGTAATTTACAGTTTGACAGGCTATAGATAAGAGTCGAAACTCTATTGTCAGGGTAACAGTAAAATGTATTCCTTTTTATATAGTTGATATAAATGAGTTCATGATTATATAGTAAAGTAAACTCCTTCCTTGCATAGCAGATAAATAAATTCAAGTTCCTACAGTAAAGTAATTTTCTTTTTTACATAGCGGATATTAAATAAATTCAAGATTCTACATAACTGTTGGGTTAGAATAAATGAACTGTATAACTAGAAGAATATTATTATGCATCTATTTCCTTTTCTAGAATGTGAATGAGTCTGGTAATCAAATACTTTCCTTCATTGTTCAGTGCCAACTTAAGACAGGAACTAAGGTCATTACTCCTAATGCTTACCAATTTATTTGCCGAAATAATTAAAGTCTTCCCTTGATTACTTATCTTCTTGAGTTGTTTATTTCATGCAAATCAATAGTCCCTCTCGAAGGTCTCACCACCTAGCCATGGACCTGACAATTACGTCCATGGTCCCCCACCAAGCACTTCCTACTCCTATCGGTTGGAATAAATACAATCGGGTATCTTGGGCATCAGGACTTCTGTCCAGCCTCAAGTCCCATACCCATTTGACTGTTTTCTGTCAATATTGAAAAATCTTCCCACTGGTATCACAACCCAGCTCAAGGAAAAAAATTCTTGTGGCCCCCTTGCGGCCCTTTCCTTTTCCCTTTTGGAGAAAAGTAGTGGCAACTATTTCCAACTGCTTCAAGAGTTGTTATAACTGTTTTTTTTTTTTATTATTATTTTAACAATCTATCCAAAGTCTTTAGATAATAGATAAAAATATCTGTTCTGGCTATTTTTAGGCCCAACAATTTAAAGAGTAACAAAACATAAATGCAATTTTAAACTAGGTGAAAATAACTTCTGATACCTTGTTGTGTGTTACAGCTGCCTCCCCTCGAGAGGAACATTTTCCCTGGTGTTCTTCCTCTATCTAAACAACATAGGATAAGCTTTTCGCATGACCTCTTCTTCCTCCCAGGTAGCGTCGTTCAGGCCAAAGTGCTTCCATTGCACTTTAATTTGGATGATGGCTTGCCTCTGCAAGGTGGTTTCTATCCGATCTAGGATATGAAAAGGCTCTACCAGGAATTCTCCCTCAGGTTCCACCTGCACATTCATATTTTTTGTCAGAATGTTTCAAAAAAATAATCCTTTACTCATATTACATTTCTATCATCATTACCTGAGTACTTTCCTAGCTAATAATATGTCGAGGGTTGTAAATATATATTTTTAACAAGGACACATGAAAGATGTTGTGTACTCGGATGTGGCCTGGTAGTGCTAATTTATATGCTATAGGTCCCATCCGTTCCAAAATTTGGAAAGGCCCACGGTATCGGGGTGCTAATTTTGCACAACCTTTCTACTATAAGGTGCTCTTCCGAGGTTTCACTTTTAGATACACATGATTGCCCAGCTGAATTCTTTAGGCCTTCTCTTCCTGTCTGCATACACCTTTTTCCTATCTTGTGCCACTTTTAAACTCTGAAAAACCTTCTTAACCGTAGCTTCCATTTCTGCTAGCATGTCAGGAACCAACGATAATTTATTTTCTGGACTATTCCAATCCGTGGGTACCCTCCACTTGCGTCCGTAAAGTACCTCGAAGGGGCTCATACCCAAACATTCACAATGCCCATTATTGTAGGTGAATTATACCAAGTGGAGGTAGTCCTCCCATTTTTGTGGTTGTTGCATTACAAACATGCTTAACATATCATCCAGAACTTGATTTACTTGTTTTGTTTGACCATCTATCTGCGGATGGTAAGCTGTACTAAAATGAGTTTGGGTCCCCAGTCCTATAAAAAGAGTTTTCTAAAAAGTGGGTGTAAATTTTACATCCCTATCAGAGGTCACCACTTAGGGTATCCCGTGCAGCCGGAAGATCTCTCTCATAAATATGTCTGCAATCTCCATTGTTTGGTAGGTGGATTTTACAGGAATGAAATGAGCATTTTTACTTAGCTTGTCCATAACCACCATGATTGAGTTGTGTTGCTTTCTAGTTCGATGTCGCCTTGCAATAAAATCCAGGGTTATGGTCTCCCACTTCCATTCCGGAATGGGTAGTGGTTGCAATAGACTCGCAGGATGTTGATTTTCTTCTTTCACTAACTGGCACTCTAAGCATTTACAAAAATATTCCGCCACATATTTTCTTAATCTGGGCTAGAAATAACCCCTATTGATAAAAGAATACAATTTTTGGTATCCCGGGTAGGCAGTGTAAGTTTTCATGTGAAACTCATCAAGTAACATCTGCTTCACAAAATTTTTATTAGGAATATAAATTCGATTTATGAATGTTAACATTTTATCATAATTAATTACATACTCACCTTGCTACCCTCTTTCCTGGGCTTCTGAAGCTTGCTGCCATAAGAATGGATATTTTGGATCTTTGAGGGAAGCATCTTGGATAACTTCCGGTAGGTTAGATTGTGCACCACTGGAATGCACCTCATAGATGCAATGTATTTTCCTACTTAGAGAATCCACTACTCGATTTTCTTTTCCTTTGATGTGTTTCAAGTCAAAATCAAATTCACTCAGAAATGCGGTCCATCTAGCTTGTCGAGCATTTAAGTTAGATTGATTAAATAAATTTTTCAAATTGCTATGGTTAGTTCACAGCAAAAATTTGTTCCCTAGGAGATAGTGTTGCCACATCTTTAGTGCATGTACTATTGCAGTCAACTCTCAATCATAGGTCAAGTAACGATGTTTGTAATCCTTTAACTTTCAAGACTCATATGTAATGACTTTTCCTTCCTGAGTTAAAACTCCACCGACACCCTCTTTACTTGCATCGGTAGATACTACAAAGGATTTTTCCAGATCTGCTACCTTTAACACTAGATCGGTCGTGAGTAATTGTTTTAGCTGCTCAAAGCTTTGTTGGCATTCTGCTTTCCATAGGAAAGCCAGTTCCTTTTTCTGAAGTGAAGTTATTAGGAAGGCAGTTTTTGAAAAGTCCTTGATAAATCGATGGTAGTACCCTGCCAAGCCTAAGAAGGATATTATGTCAGCCACATTTTTTGGTGTAGTCCATTCCATAATAGTTTAGATCTTCTCTGGATCCACTGTTATTTCTTCTGTTGATATAACATGGCCCATGTACTAAATTTGATCTTTGTAAAAATCACATTTGCTAAAATTTTCATATAGTTGGTTTTCCGCCCAAAATCTATCGCATCGTTCTCAAATGCCCTTCATGTTTCTCTTGGTTTTTCGAATATATTAGTATATCATCAATGAAAATCAACACAAATTTATCCAATAAAGGTTAGAAAATATCGTGCATTAGGCTCATGAATGTGGCTAGTGCATTGGTAAGGCAAAAAGGTAGTACCACAAACTCGTAATGTCCATAGCGAGTTCAGAATGCATTTTTACAGATGTCTTTGTCCTTTATTCTGATTTGATGGTACCTAGACCTTAAGTCTATTTTCAAGAACACACTAGCCCCCTAAACTTGGTGAAATAAGACATCGATGCCAGCTAATGGGTATTTGTTCTTTATGGTTAGCTTATTCAGCTGGCGAAAGTCGTTGCATAATCGTAAGGTTTTGTCCATCTTATGTAAAAATAGCATTGGGGCCCCCCAAGGAGACACACTTGGGTGTATCTATCTGTTATCCAACAACTCCTGTAGGTGCATCTTGAGTTTGGTCAATTCCGAGATGCTCATACGATAAGGGGTTTTTGAAACAGGGGCTGCCCTGGGCATTAGTTCAATTGTGAAGTCAATGTCTCATCTAGGCAGTAATCCTAGAATAGATTCAGGGAACACATCTAATAAATCTTGTATTACAAGAATATTCTCCAAAGAGGTTATTTTGTTTTTATTATTGTTGTACCCTACCTGAACAACATAAATCTGGCACCCTTTTCTTATACACTTTCTGAGTTGATTGGTTGTAATAGGGCACAACTTGATATTCTTCTTAATTCCTTGAATTTCCTTCCATTGTCCTGACTTCGTAAGATAACTTACAGACTTTTCTTTGCAATCTACCAAGGACCAACGATGTTCTAGCTAGTCCATCCCTATTAATACATCATATGAGCCTAGGGGAAGAATATTTAGGTTGACCTGGATAGGCTGTCTTGAAATTATAATAGGGTTGTTTTCTATTTTGGTTGCCACATTCCTTTTAGTACCAATAGCTAGTTGAACTAGCCATGACTGTTTGTATTTACTGCTTTGCAATTGACATTTTTCTACCACATTAGGGCTAATATAACTTAGGCTAGTGCTTGGATCAAACAAAATAGAAACAGATTGACCAGCAATCATACCTTCGCTTTTGATCATGGTGGTCTGATATTCAACTTGATGATCATCCAATGCTGCATTGATCTTCGACATTCTCCTTGCGATATCCCCTACCATAGATGCTTCTTGCATGTTGGAAAGTTGCTTAGTCTGAATTCTCTATGGGCACTTTTTGTAATAATGTGCCTCTCTGCATCCCTAACACGTAGTGGCAGTTTCATTGGTTGTTCAATAATAGTCCTACCAATTCCTTCAGGCAGTTTATTTTCAATGAATGTTTGGGACTTGGATGGGTTTCTTGCAAAATTTTCAAAGGCCCTCTGTTGATTGTTTCTGCCATGCATGGTTCAGATGTCTACTTGGTAGCAAGTTCCTCATTTTCTTGGCAACAACTCCTTTGGAACCTTCATTTTTCTGCTTCATCTATTGATAATAGATGCAAGCCTTCCAGACTGCATTGTCCATGGTTCTGGGGTAATCAAATTCTAATTTCTCCTTCATGAAGTTAGGAAAACTGCTAATAAACCATTGAATCTTATATTTTTCTTCTTGCATATATTGAACATAACGCATCAGAGTAGTAAAGCGTGCTACGTATTCATCCATGGTTAGGGCTCCTAGTCTCAATTCATGGAATTCTTTCACTTTCTCATCATAGTAACATTCTATTAAATATGTTTCTTTAAAGTGTTTATGGAATTCCTGCCATGTCACTTGCTCCTCATCAATCTTCCTTATGGTTTTAATCTCCTTCCACGAGAGGGTGGCTTTTCCTCGTAATTGGTATACTACCAATCTCACTTTAAGTTTTGCAGTGTATTCATAATTTTGAAAGTATTTACCCATGTCTATCAGTTAGGCTTCTGTCGCTTCTTCTGACTCTCCTTCGAACAGTGAGGGTTTGATTTTTTTTTAGCTCACCCTGTAGTTATATCTTTGGTATTTTTGGAATTTTTTGGTTGAAAATGTTATCTGAACATCCTTCATATTCTTCTTTATGACCCTCCATAGATTCTACCTAATTTTCTTCATTATGAGTAGTTGGGGTCTTTTCCCTATTTTCTGTACTGGGATCTGGTCCTCTTTGATTTTGTTGATCTGACAAAATTTTAAGAATCTTTTCCTGCTCCTATCGTAGATGTTCATTGTTTGATCTAAGGTTCATCATTTGTGCTTGAAGCTGCTCCACTGTCTCAAGTAAGTAGCATTTGCCTGTCTCAATTCTTCTCCCAATTGCACCCATAATTCTAGATTGGCCTCCACATAATGTACCTCTGACTGGCTTCATGATCTGGGACTCCTATGCATTGTACTCTTGATGCTAATTCACCTTCTCTATGTTTAAAATTAGTCAAAAATAAGTTTATTTTTCTATTTATAAACATATATATCGAAACCTCACAACTTAATTGATTGTTTAAATACCCAGAAAACTCAGTGTACGAATTTGGGCTCTGATACCATTTCTAACACCCCCAAAACAATTAAACATAATAATAATTTATTCATTTTTTAATTAACCTCCCTAATTCATCTAAGCTACGTGTCACCTTAACCCACTCCAGGAGATATGAAATGACTCCAACTTGGCACCGTTAAAGGTTTGAATGTCACACAGCTTTCCTGCATGGCAACTTGAATTAGGCCATGTACATACATGCCTCCTGCCCACACCTTAGTAGAGGTGATGGCTCCTATGCTTGGTGATTAATGTGATGGTAAGTGTTGGTACACAACATTTAGACTTGACAGAGATATTTACCCTAAAACGAATCGTTGTTATGATTTTTTGCTTTCTTCCGCACTGTGTGAGGTGGAGACACAGTTTTGTGAGTGCACAGGGTAAGGAAGGGTTTCCTCATTCAAAGTGGGTTTCTCTTGATTTATGGTGGCAACTTTCATATAGAAACGGGTAAGTGAATCACTCTGGTTTTTTGTTTGGAACGCAGATGCCTTATTATTCATGGCTTAGCTCAACACTGATGCAGGTATGGTCTACAGATTGGGATCCTAACCCGAAAGATTAACAGTAATGAGCTTCCATCGCCGAGGTTAGGCTCTTTCTGGTTTGAATGCCCTCATGGTTTATGTCTCGTCTCTGACCTATGATTAATGGTTAATGTTGTTTTTATTCTAGGCATACAGAGTTCTAGCAGCGACACCCTTCTGCTCAGGTAATAAATTTCTTGCCTGTTCTTTTGTTGTTTAACCATTCACTGTCACTAGTTAGCTCAAGGTATGGTTCTAACTGGCTATTTGAATGGTTGCATAGGTATGGTTTGACCCTGTTGTTGGTTGTAGAACATTTCAAGGGGCATAACCTGAACCAAACCTATCTACTTTCCACAAGTTGGTTACCTTACCTTTGTTTCTCATTTGCTTGTCTGAGATGCATGCTTGATTCCAAAAGGAGGTGGGAGAGTTTGCTGGCCTTTGGCACAATCAAACCCTCACCACAACTAAAGTTCCGCAAAGCTTCTTAGAAAATGAAGCTTAGATATATGATGTGACATGTTGGGTTCACAACGATGTTTAACGGGTAATTTTGAACTATATTTCTGAACTATTCGACTATTCTTAGTATGGATATGGAATTCACTATCCGTTCCAGTTCTATGAACCATTTTTGCGTTTGTAATAAGTACTGAAAGCCTCGGTCCTTAGTCAGTGGTTGTAACTGACATTTTTAATGAAGTTTATATGAAGATATGAAGATATTTAGAGATAGAATAGATGCTGAGGCTTAGGACAGACAAATACTTCGGATTATAAATCTATATTATTTCAATTCTTGAATTTTCTCTGGGATTCATGCTTCTCTTACATTTAGCTTGTTAATTGTTCATCTTTTGAAATTACTTCCATGAATGGTCTGGTGAAAGAATGGTCTGGTGAAAATACAATATTGTTGGGGTCAATGGTATTAGTATGGCATGAATATTGAAAACATAGATGTGTACTCAATTTTTGGTGTAAATGTTTATAAGTTTGTTATTTGGCTTCACTCCTGATAACTGTGAAAGTCCTTCCACATAGAGTTGTGGATTTTCTTGTTTGGTATGCATGGTAAACCAATTTAGTTCCCTTTTTGTAAAGTAATATTCATGTACAGACAATATGATTTGGTTTCCATTCTAGTATTTTATATTTTGGCAGGTTGTAGATAAGAGTCAAAACTCTATTGTCAAGATAGCAATAAAATGTATTCCTTTTTATACAATTGATATAAATGAGTTCATGATTCTATAGTAAAGTAAACTCCTTCCTTGCATAGAAGATATTAAATAAATTCAAGTTCCTACAATAAAGTAATTTTCTTCTTTACATAGTGGATATTAAATCAATTCAAGATTCTACAGAACTGCTAGGTTAGAATAAATGAAGTGTATAACTAGCAGAATATTATTATGCAACTATTTCCTTTTCTAGAATGTGAATGAGTGTGGTAATCAAATACTTTCCTTAATTGTTCAGTGCCAAGTTAATACAGGAACTAAGGTCATTGCTCCTAATTCTTACCAATTTATTTGCCGAAATAATTAAAGTTTTCCCTTGATTACTTATCTGCTTGAGTTGTTTATTTCATGAAAATCAATAGTCCCTCTGGAAGGTCTCACCACCGAGCCATGGACCTGACAATTACGTCCATGGTCCCCCACCGAGCACTTCCTTCTCCTATTGGTTGGAATAAATACAGTTGAGGACCTTGGGCGTCAGGATTTCTATCCAACCTCAAGTCCCATACCCATTCGACTGTTTGCCGTCATTATTGAAAAATATTCCCACTCTTATCACAACCTGGATCAAGGAAAAAAATTCCTGCCACCCCCTTGCTGCCCTTTCCTTTTCTCTTTTGGAGAAAAGTAGTGGCAACTATTTCCAACTACTCCAGGAGTTGTTATAACTGTTTTTTTTCTTTTAACAATTTGTCCAAAGTCTTTAAATAATAGATAATGGTATATGTTCTGGCTATTTTTAGGCCCAACAGTTTAAATAGTAACAAAAACATAAATGCAATTTTAAACTAGGTGAAAATAACTTGTGATATCTCGCTGTGTGTTACACTATATCTCTATCTCAGCCCCTAAACATACACACTCTCTCTCCATATCTATCTAGCTCTATCTCTCTCCCTCCCTCTTCCTCTCCCTCTTTCTCTCTCCCTTCTCTCTCCATATATATCTCTCATACTCCCTCCATCTCTTTTCCTCTCTCTTCTACCCTCTTTCCCTCCTCCATCTCCCATTGTCTCTCCTTTTGACACCCAAAAGATACTCTCTCTCTCTCTCTCTCTCTTGTCACTTCCTCTCCCTCTCCCTCTCTACCTTTCTCTCTATGTATTTCTTCCCCTTCCAACTCCATCTCTCTCCTCTCTCTCAAGTCCACTCTCCTTTCCTTCTTCTCTCTCCCTTTCTCTCCACCTCCATCTATTTCTCCCCCATCGCACACACTCTCTCTCTCCACCCTCCAACTCTATCACTATCTCCCTCTCTCTCTCTCCTTCTCACTCTCCCCCTCTCTCCCCCCTCCATAGATATGTCTCCCTATCTCTTTCTTCCCTTTCTTTCCCTATCTTTATCCTCTCATTTTCTCTCCCTTCCCTTGTCTCCTCTCTACCTCACTCCATCTTCATCTCTCCCTTATCTCTATGGACACACTCTCTCTCTCTCCACCTCTATCTCTCAATGTCTTTGTTCTTTCCTCACTCTCTTTCCCCCTTCCAACTTCAGCTCTCTCTCACCCCCTCTCCTCTCTGTCAAGTCCCCTCTCTCATCTTTCCTCTCTCCCCCTTTCTCTCCCACCTCCCTCCGTCTCTCCTCCCCATCACGCACTCTCTCTCTCTCCACCCTCCAACTTTGTCACTATCTCCCTCTCCTTCTCGCTCTCCCCTCTCTCCCCCCTCCATATCTATGTCTCCCTATATCTCTCTTCCCCTTATTTCCCTATCTCTACCCTCTCATTTTCTCTTCCTTCCCTCATCTCCTCTCTCTCTCATTCCATCTCCATCTCTCCCTTATCACTCCCTCTCTCTCTTCAGCTCTATCTCTCAATGTCTTTGTTCTTCCCTCCCTCTCTTTCCCCCTACAAATCTATTTCTCTCTCCCTCCCTCTCTCCTCTCTCCCCCCTCCTCTCTCTCGCCTTCTCTCCCACATCTATGTTTGTCTTCCCCATTCTATTCCCCCTCCATCTCACTCTCTCTCTTAAATATGATCCATTTGTATTGTATTTAAGAAAGTATCTAAATTTAAAAAAAAACATAATTGGTTGTAAAATATTAAACCTATATTTTGGATCAATCATGTCAAAGAAAATACAATAATAAAAAACTTAAAAGGATCATGCACTATCTTTCCTCTATCATTGTTAGTCACTTTGTTTTTTCTCTTTGCTTAGATCCTTAGTTAAAATGCATCTATCCTTGTTCTTTATAGTATTATTTATATTATATAGATTTCACATATGTACATATGAAAGTATTCTCATTTTTAATTTATTAAAACATCCATTTAATCTCTATGGGAATATTTTTAGTAGTAGTTAGGATGGACGGTTTAGATATACCTCAAAATTAATTATAACCTTTTTTCTTTTAGATTTAATTAAAAAATGTTATAAAATTAAATTAAACTAAATATTTGTAAATTTTTTGAAATAAGTTATGGTTTTTGGGCATTTGATAAGCCATGGTATTGTAACAAAATAATTAAAAGCCTATATCCATAATATAATAATCAAAAGCATAGATGACCAATGGCATATGATTTTCTTCCCTCCTCTCCCTCTCTTCCTCCCTCTCTCTATCTTTCTCTTTTGGGTATTGGCCCATAGTATTGTAAAAAAGCGAAGTTAATAATATCCATGGTAAATATTCATGATTAAAAATCTTGTTACATTGTAAATATTAAATTTGTATCCACTTATTAATTAAATTTAAATATCGTTATGCAATTGTTATTTTAATTTATATGGTAAAACTGATGTTAATTTATAAGTACTATTTATATGTTATATGTTTTAATGTGATGGATTTTCAATTATTTGATTTAATTAACCTTGTTCTCTTGATTTAAGAGAGGGTATTAGCTTCACTACATATGAGTAAAGATTAATATTTTACCTAATTTGGAATTTTAATATGGTAAATTGTTTTGTTGAAAATAAATTTATGATCCATTAAGATTCTGCGGCATCGCTCTAGATCTCTTCTGCGGCATCGCTCTTCTGCGGCTGCGGTTCTTCTCGCAAGTTTTCTTCGGCAAGTCTGCGGTTCTTCGGCAGTCTGCGGGTTTACTGATAGTGGTTTAGATCTCTTCTGGTCTCGCATTTTTCTCAGCATTATTCACCGGTTCTTCTCGCTGCGGTTCTTCTCGCACCGGTCGGCTTTATTCCACCGATCTGCGCTTCTTCTCGGTTTGCATTGTAATATCTCGCAGATCTCTACGGTTCTTCCCGTAGATCTCTGCGGTTCTTCTCGTCCATATTTGGTCTATTTTTAAGTGCCGATTACTTCTGTTATGGTCTCTTTTGAACGTTGCAGCGATATACATAAAGATTTGGATCCATCCGTAACCTCGAAGCCGCGTTGTCGCAGAGACAAGGCTCGCGAGCTTCTTTGGTGCAGATTTTTATCGCAGTAGATCTGAATTTCGCTCAATTTCGTCCAGATCTGGTCTCTTTTTAAGCGCCGGAGCTTCATTGATTTTCACGGTCTCTCTGGTCTCGCAGATCTCGCAACATTCTTAGGGTCTGCGGTTCAAATATTCGCTGCTGTTCCAGCATTCTCAGATCTGCATAAAATATGGCTTTGAGCTTCGCAAAAATCACTGGTGGCTCATCCGTCTCTGGAGGGCAATCTCCTGCCCATATCGTGAGTGAAGCCCCAACTCCCACTATCCAAGTGGTCCAGGACTCACTCGATGAAGCTTTGAAGTTCTCTGAAAGTGCCCTAATTTGCCGGTTCAATGGTTTTTGGCCGCGGCTGATAGCACTCCACAATTGGATCTCGGAGGTATGGAAGCCTATCATTTCTGATGAAATTAATATCTACCCCTGTGCTAGAGGTTTCTTTATAGTAGATTTTGAAAATCCTGAAAGCAGATAATGTATTCTAGATTCCAGCCCTTGGTTTTGGGAAAAATCAGGCAAATTCATGAAGCCATGGAACCCATCATTCGATCCCTCTACAGCAGTGATAACCTCAGCACCAGTTTGGGTGAGATTGCCAAGCCTACCCTTGCATCTCTGGAATCTCTCCTTGCTAAAATCCATCGGAAATGCAATTGGGAAATTTTACTGCAGGTGCCCAGAAACAGAGGGATATGCTAGAACCACCTATGCATGCATCTGTGTGGAAATGGATTTCAGCGCCGGATTCCCAGCTGAAATAAACCTAACAAGTAAAGACTATGTGTGGAACCAGAAGCTTGATTATGAAAGTGTCCTCTTCAGATGTCGATCGTGCTTTGAAACGGGGCAT
>APFE030176653.1:0-57119 GCA_000404065.3 Pinus taeda
CCTTCTATTTGGACACTCCCTGGCATAGTGACAAAACTTGTTGCAAATGAAGCATCTTCCCTTCCTTCCATTTTTGAATCCCAGTCTTCCTTGACTTTGCTTCTTTAAACTTGCATTGTTATTCCTCTTGGCATGAGTGGAGAATGCGGTAGGATTATTCCTATTCGAAGGTATCTCCAATTCCATCATCCTTGTTTCTTCTTGAGAACATCTAGTCAACAATTCTTCAAAACCTAGAATTCTGGCGTTATTGAGAATGGTGGTGTTGAACACATGCCATTCGGGAGGAAGATCTCCAAGGGCAATGAGAGTGAGCTCCCTGTCAACAATAGCTTCACCAATCAAAAGAAGATCATTTTTATCTCAATAATCCTCATGAAGTAGGATTGAATATCCTCAGATTTTCCCTTCTTTATATCCTTCAGCTTGTTCTTGAGGAAAATAATTTGATTTTCGTTGCTAGATTTGAACATGCCAACCAACCTATCATATATCTCCTTTGATGTATTCAAATCAGAGATGTAAGCAACTAAGTGCTTATAAATATAATCCCTGATGATACTCTTGGCTTTAACTTCACCCTTCTTGTACTTTGTCTTAGTAGCGACCGGTGCATTTGAAGGAGGTTCCAAAATCTTTCCCTACACATAATCCATGACATCTTGCTCTTCTAAAGTCAAATCAAGAGACATATTCCATGCATGATAATCAAACTTATCATGAAGCTTATCATCGAACTTGAAGTAGGATGTGGAGGCCATTGAGACTTGTTCTTGATCAGTGATTGCTCCTCTTAATGATTGTTCTTCACTCTTGCTTGGGCTTTGTCTTCACCTCAGCTCTGATACCATGTTAATTTTAGGATAACAATGGTATGTTCTTTGCTTAGAGCAATTTTACTTCAATTTTCTTTATTAGTCCAATATCATATCCAGTATAGCAATCACATCAACATGATAGTAAAACGCAGATAGAATATAGACAATAATAGTAGAAGACAAGCCAACACAAGAGGACACAAGATATGGCACCAGCGAGGGACAAACCTGTGGGGAAACCCTTGATCAATTCTTCTTATAATTCTTCAAAAGTTTAGCATAGAGAGAGAGTACAATTTATAATATTCACTTTCCCAAACTGATCAGTCAAAACAGCAGAAACAGAAAGTCAACGCTGGTCAAAAGGGCTAAAATTGACCTCTAAAGCAGCTTGGTCAACCTTGGTCAACTTGGCCTCCAATAGCAAGATAATGTAGCCCAAAATAGTCCAAAAATAACCAGTCAAATCTGGTCAACAAAAGTTAACGCAACAACATGAATTAGGGCAGTCAACACTGGTCAACGCAAGGATCAAACTACCTCAGTTTTTGTGCCCAAAACAATGACCTGCCCAAATAGAAGTCTCCCTCGCAAAACTGAAGCCAAACAAGATCAACGTTGGTCAAAGTCAACCTCTTGAAATTTCGGTCCCCTGAAATTTCAGTTGAATTTGGTCAACGCAACAACTAAAAAAGACAGTCTTCCTTTCGCACGTGTAGAGAGAGAGAGAGGCCCAAAGATCTGTACCCAATCAAGATGAGAGAGAGAGATGAATGAGATGAGATACCAAAATGAGGAGGAGGCGCCTCATATTTATATGCAACATTGATGGTTGGCCAACCTTGACAATTTGTCCATAATCAAAATAAATTCATAACTTCATTTGTACATGTCAGAATGGGATGATATTTAGATCAATACTACACCTCTCGGAAAGAGAAATCCAAGAAAAATATTAGCTACCTCATAAAAGTTGTCCAAAGTGATGTTTGGCCCTAGTTTCCAAATTTATCATGTTCCTAAGAAGATCATAGCACATAATGATGCCAAGTTCAATCTAGGTTTTGGAAGGAGTTATTTGCATGTTTGGGGACATAGTTGGCTTTCAGTACAACTTATCATCCACAAACAGATGGATAGATAGAGAGGGTCAACAGGATTCTTGAGGACATGTTGAGGATGTATGTTATGCACCAACAGAGGAAGTGGAAAGAGTATCTTCCACTGGTAGAGTATGTGTACAATAATGGATATCAGGAGTCCTTGAGGATGAGTCCATTTGAGGCACTTTATGGGCGAAGTTGTAATATTCCCATCAACTGGAGTGATCTAGTGAACATGGTGTTGATTGGACCAGGCATGTTGGTAGAGATGGAACAATAAATGTAGGTTATCAAGAATAATCGAAAGGAAGCACAAGACAAGGAGAAGAGTTATTCATATTAGCACAAGGAATTCAAGGAATTTAAGGAGTTTAAGGTTAGAGAGCATGTGTACTTGAGCATCAAGCCCAAGAAGAGTTCCTTGAGGATTGGGTCATGTGCCAAGTTGGCACCTCAGTATTGCGGGCCTTTTGAGATCATTGAGAGGATTGGACCAATGGCCTATAGTCTTGCATTGCCATCGACAATGAAAGTCCATGATGTTTTCCATGTTTCATTACTTAGGAGATATGTGAAGGATGTTGATCATGTGATTGGTTGGTCTGTATTGCAAGTGGAACCAGAAGGAGAAATCTAGTCAGAACCTCAGTGCATATTGCAGTGGAAACAACTCATGCTCTGGAACTGAGCAATCGAGCAAGTTAAAGTGCAGTAGAAGCACTTTGGGCCTGATGAAGCTACACAGGATATGTTCGATTAGATGTGGGCTATGTATCCTCCATTGTTTGTCGGTTGAGGCAAAGGATTTTTAGTATATGTACATATCTATGTATGGTTGTTATTGGAAATACCGCAATGAGTTGTGTTATAATGCTCCAATAAGCGGTATGATTGTCATGTTTGTCATGTTGGTCATGGTTTGCAGCGGTTGTTACTATAAATACCGCATTGAGCTAAGCTATAAAGCTCCACAAGTAGTATGTTTTGTTTCTCAGTAGTTTGCACGTCATAGGTGTCATAGAACACCAAGGATGGTGTTCCCACAAAGGGGAGGAGTTTGTAACAACCCCGAGTTAAAAGTTCATGTAATAAAGGATAATAAAGGAAAAATAAGACCAAGGTCATGGGATACGTATTCCAAGCTGAATGTTGAGCAAAACATCCTAGTGGGTGTCACTTTCAGTTTATTATGGCTAAGGAAATTGGCAAAGACGTTGGTAAAGACAAAGAGGCATTAATTGACATTTATTTATGAAAATAAAGGAAAATATGAGAAAAGGGAGATGAAGGGTCACAAATTTGCATGAGAGGGAAATTGAAGGAAAAATTTAAGGAAAATGAAAAAAATAGAAGCCTCAATGATAAAAAGGCTTATGAGGATCAGTTCACAACTTTTGTTGGTTTGGGTTTTTGTCAGTTTTGGCTTTGGAATTAGTTTTAGAAAGAGGAAAGCACCAAGAGGAGAAAACAAGAAAGCAAACAAGCAGGCCAAGGAAAGAAAAGGGCAAGCAAGGAATGTTGGATCAAGCAACATTAGCAAGAGGATTTGCAGGTAACAGATTGCATGTCTGATTTCCTAGCTAATTTGTGAATGCATGGTACATGCATTTGAGTTTTGGTTCATTTTTTGTCGTTGTCATGGGTTTTTCCTGGTTTGACAATGGTTTCATCCTTGCCTTTCCATTTCTGGATAGCCATGATGTGATGGGATTATTTTTTGGTTGAGCTTTGGATTATCATAAAGTTTTGGAACCAGGTGAGGTGATCTTAGGAAAATTCTGAAAATGGTCGCTCCCGCTCCCGCTTCCGCTCCCGCTCCCCGCTTCCGCTCCCGCTCCCAAGTAACATTGCTTCAAGGTAATGGTGAAGAAACTCTAAGGCATCCAGACTTGTTTTGGGCATTGAGATCTCTTGACTGGTTTTGGTGAGATCGCGGTAGCCTGAGGGTGGAGGTGGTTTAGTCTCCGGGATGCCCTTGTTGTTTATGTCTTGAGATACCACATTCATGCTTGGAATATGGCATGGGGGTGATTGGATGAAAGAAATATTTGGTTCAGCCCAATCTATGGTTAGGTGGTACGTGGAAGTCTCTGACTTGGTTGGCTTTTGCATAATAAGAGATGTTTTCTTATTGTAATCTTTGAGCACTTGTACGTGTTATTATGGTGATTTGATGGTTGTTATGTCATGGTTAATAATCTATTTATATGCTGGTTGTAAACATGGATTGGTAATGTACTATAACTATGACTTGTTCAGGATTTGATAAGTATTTGATGGTTAATGAATGCATGGGATAACAAGTGTTATTGCAACTATTATGAGAGGGCATTAGACCTTCTTGGTAATTCTTAGATAAGTTTCAGACTCCTATGATCATATATGCATTCATGACCTATAGTTTACATGTTCACCACATTTTTTACGAAATGATTGTCATGGTTAGGTCTGGATAGGTCAAGTTCTTGTTCTAGTTTTGTATGATTAGAACCTCAAACTTCCTTTGGCACCCATCTCTAGCAACTAGAAGTCAATCTCCTACCAGAACTGCGCTCTAACTCGCACAGCCTCTACTTGAAATCGCATACGACCATCTCTAGAAAGCTGCAAAAAATATTTGCAATATTTCAAATAATATGGAGAAAATTCTATCTCACCTCTACTGGAAAATCGATCTGCAAAACTAACCCAACTTCCTCTACACACTCGCACCCCTCTGTAGCTCCAACTAGATCCCACACTCTACACTAGTTCCTACAACTGCTCACTGAGAAATGCTTTCAGAAATAGATTTGGTGAATATACTGCCTCCCTTTGTCTCTGAAGCTATTCGCACTTCCTCCAACAGATAGATCTGGTGACTGCAAATGAAATTATTGCTTCAAATCTGTGACCTAGGAAATCTGGATATTTGATCTACTTGCTTTAGCCCTATCTACAGATAAATCAACCCTCTCTAAACTAGAGAAATGAATTGGAGATATCCCTCTTTTCGACGACCCTACTTCTATTGCTCGTACGAATACCAAGACCATGACAAAGACCCTTGACACTAGAATCCTCCCAAGACCAAGACACTAGCCTCCTCTTCAACGTTGCTCTTCTTCTTCCTCTTCTCGTCTTCCTTCAGATTCTCGACCTCTTCTTGTAGGTCTGCAACCTACAACAAAAACCCTAGATGATTTTTGTTCCTTGAATAGTCTCCTCAAGAGGGAGACTCCTTCGACTTCCTTACTTGGCTTCCTTGAGCAAAGTCCTTTCCAAACTTGATTACCCTTGTATAATTGCAAACTATGATTTATCTTGGCCAACTTCGAACCTGCAATTTCTTGCACATGTGAAGGTAATCTGGCCCAAAACAGTCCTCCAATAATGACCCTCTCCTTCCCTATCCTTCCTTCTATCCTCACTAGCTTTAAGGCTCTTTCTAAGATAATTTGCGCACTTGATGTTGAAGACTTGCTACACTGAATTGATTGAAATGAGGCCGAGCACTGCTATATATACTTGTTTGTCCATGCCTGTTAGGCCAACATGATCTCTCTCGAATCATCCTTACATTGTAAGCCGACTTGAGTGAGGGCTAGTGACAAGGTCTTAGAGGGTTACTTACAAAGAAAAGTATGACTCTTTACAATGTGTAACATGCCTTCATTACATGACACTGACTCTTTTAGACTTTTATGACAAGATGACAATATCCGTAAGGGCTCTCAAAGGGAGCCTTAACTAAAAATAAAATCTCTTGCTCATGAAACCCATGATGGAAGCATTACAATAAATTTATTTTTCCTCTTTACATCTCTTACATAAAATCACAAATACATGTCATTATGAAGACCGAACCTAGTGACACTCTTCTACATCAATGAGGGCACAATTCGAACTAGATGGATAGCATCAGAGAGGAGCAACAACTAATTGGGAGCGAGATTACGGAAAATTTAACAATTGTTTTCTTGTGCCGGAGAGGCAAGAAAAGAGAGGTTGAATTCATCTAAAAATAGGGTCGTACGGGCAATGAGAGTTAGCCAACCTAAGAGTGCGAGTTGCTGGAAGAGGTTCGTTTCAGTTACTGGAGGCCAGAATAGAGTCCAGAAGGCAGAGCAAAAAATTTCTAGAGGTAGAGGGAGGCTAGATGACCTAGTTAGAGGCAGATTCGGGGCTATGTATATTTCCCAGAGCCAGCTAGTGTGAATTCCAAGCAATGCGAGTTTGCAAATGTGGAGTTCAAGCAAGACAAAGGAGGCCGTGTTATTTTGCAGAGGAGATATGGGATCTCCAAATTATTTTTCCAATGTATTTCCGAAGGATTGCTAGTTGGGCATCTAGTTGTAATATTTTCCCAGATTGTTGCATAATAAAATAAACCCTCATTTGTTGCATTAAATTTCCCTTGAGGATTTTTCCAGGGACTTTTTAGTCCAAAATAATTGTGTCATTTTTATGCATGTGCATTTGTTTCTTAGTTCTTGATTTTACTTCTGCAAAATTATTTTTATTGTGAGAATTGCAGTGTGATTTATTCGTTAATTGCCATAAACAATTAAACTACTAATCATTTAAGGGAATAAATTCTTGCAATTTGAAGGAAATTTCACATGGGATCAAAGCATTGTTATTCAGATTTGAGGCTTAGAGGCAAAAGATTAGTAGATCGTGCAGTTTCAGAGGGAGATCTGAAGCACAAGATTCAGATCTATGCCGACAAAGCTATGGGTGAAAATTGTTGAGCATAAATCAATTTCTAGAGGCAGAGTGTAGGAAAAGTCCGATTTGCTCAAAAGCAGAGTTTGTAGGACGTGTGGTTGCGGAAGTAGGTTTTGGAGAGAAAATCAATTTATTCATAGAGCAGATATGGGCACAAAAGATTTGCAAGGGTTTGTAGTTGCAGATCTATGCAGGGGTGGAAGAGAAAAACACGTAGAGAGAAGATTCCCAGAATTCTTAGAGGATTTCCTATTTCCAATTTTCAGGAGGAGATCTGTGATTTCTAGTTGCAAAAGGTTGTAGTAGATTTCCAGTCAACTAATGCTTGCTTTAGGAGCAACAATACGTGTGCCAAATTACGAAGAAGGACATCCGAAAGGTAGAGCTAGTTGCCCAGTTGAGGTGTAGCAGGCAGTGTGAGTACCAGAAAAGGACATTCAAAGGCAAGCAAAGGCATATTTGCACATTCCTGAGGGTCTCGGTATTCGTTAATTGAAGGTTCCATAAGAAGAATTTCGTTTGGGTTTTCCTCTCAAAGAGTGAGAGGTTTTTGGCCCTAGTTGACTAGCCTATATACTGTGTCTCTTGTCTCTTTATTGTTCATGATTTGGTAATTGTCTTGATGAATAGAACACAATAATAACTCAAGAAGAGAAGATCGTAATCAAGAAGCAAAAGTCTATCACAAGCAATAAGTAGAGAAATCACCTATCTAGTGATGCCCTAGATTTCTCAACAACTGAAAACTGTGAATTGGGTAGCCCGATCTGCCTTGATCACGTTGATCACTCTTATGCAATTGATGCTTCTTTCAAGCCCTTCGACCCACTCTTATAATTTCTCGTTGAGACTTCAATGGCCACAATTTAATCTCCATCAACAACTAAGATCAATTAGAATTCATCAATAGAAGTCTCTAGAGCAATCTCGAACATCCTTAATTAATAAGCTTTAATTTACCACTCTTCTTAAGTTAGACTTAGGAAATAATTTAATCATGGTGAATTAAATTAATTAAGGTGTTTCAGAGCCATATCTCACGAAAACATTTCTGGGTTTTGGAGATCTCGTGTTCCTTAGCCTCTTGGCATCAAATCACAATTAGAACACCTGTCTGATGCTACCATATCATCTAAAAACCAACAACTATGCCATGAAAAATTGTACCAAGTTGGTACTTCAACACAAGATGAGCCTTACATCTTGGCTCAACCATACACCGATCTGCTTTCCTCACGGATCCATCATAACGACTTTATTTCTAGTCACCCTAACAGAGTGTTCTTTCTGAAATAGATCTAATTTTATCCCTTTGCTACTAATGTTATATAAACACATCAAAATTCTTTATTACAAATCCAGAGGTCAACTCCCTCTGAAGTTGAAACATCTTCCTCTAGAGTAAATCTTCCAGTCACTGTGACTATTTCGAACACATGAGTTTTCCTACTTTCGTTAGAAAATAAATCATATAGGATCCATCTTGTACCAACTATGAGAAGCTTGTACAAAGCCTTATTTCGTTTGTAGGCATAACACTTCTTCATAAACCTTATGGGCTTGAGATACCCCTTACATACACTTTCATTAGAAAATTAATCATATAGGATCCATCTTGTCCCAACTATGAGAAGCTTGTACAAAGCCTTCTTTCGTTTGTAGGCATAAGACTTCTCCATAAACCTTATGGGATTGAGGTAGCTCTTACATACACTTCTCCTTCCATAAAGAAGACACTTTCTACATCCATCAAAAGTAACAGCAGGTATCATAAGGATACTAACCTCTAAACAGAAGTGTACCTGAGAAGATGTTTCTTCTCCCTCTTACTGAGGTAATCCTTAGCTTTGTAGTTTTCTGAGATTGCCATCCATTCATGAGGTAATCCTTATATTTGTACTTCTCTAAGATTGCCATCCATTCATTCTTTGAAAGTCATCAAGGAATAATTCAATATGGTTGATCTGTGAGCTCTTTCCAAGTTTAGATTCCAACTGATGCAATATCTTTGAACACAAATCCTCTTGTCCCAAGCGTTGTTCTTCCATTACTTCTTTTTGCTTCCAGAACCTTGGCAACCTTCATTGTTTACCTGCAAACCTCTCTAGGAGGCCATGAAAGAACAACTAAGGAAGGAATACAACCAAGAAAAATATATAGAGATAAGAGACCAATAATGAAACAACAATAGAAAAATCAAAAAGTACTTATCTCTTGAGAATGTGTCAGCTCCCTCTTGATCTCAGCCTTCTTGGATTCAATCAATCGCGTCCATCATCAAGTAGCAAGAGTTTCTTCTTACAGTTCAGCAAACGATCCTAGTGTCCATCAGTCCTAGGCTTCCTTCTCCAAGCCCTACCTTGGGTTTACAAAACTCTAGAATCTGGTCCAATCCACCAAACCTTAGAATCTGGCCAAGACTTTCAGTCTTCCAAACCCTAGATTTTGCAATGCCATCAAGTTTCAACCTTTCAACAAGATATCAGATCGAGTATCAAATCGTGCACTCCAGTCTTTTAGGTTTGGAGAGGGGCTTTGACTTCTTGACATGACTGTCTAACTTAGCAAATAGTGTGACCTCATCATCCTGCCTTAAATCCAAGGACCCTTTTGCAAATAATATTCTTAGCCTCTTTAGGCTCAAATTCAATGCAAGACATTTCTTGCATAATATTTCCTTCACTTCGTAATGCAACATATACATAGACTTGCATCTTCAATGCATCACTGAATTCATTCTTGGACTGTGGCTAAACTTCAAGATTTATTGTAATGCATATGAATGACTCAATTCAAGCAATCATAGACTTCTTAGGGCAATCTAATCTTACACATCTTTCTGCCTTATATTTTAAATTGTCATTTCCTAAGGTAAAATTGAAACATACCTTGTATTGAATCTTTGTGATTATACTTCAAGTCTTCATTTAGCCGCTTGCGACATCAGTCTAATAGTCCATGATTTGCTCGTTGATTTTGGGTCGGATGTGCTCTAGCTCCGAAATTTTGTGGAGGGGATAGAATACATAAGATCTCCAACACCCTGAAATCATTTCGTGAAATTCCACCTGGTTTGTGTTTTATGAAAATAATTAATATTTTAATGGGGTTCCTAAGTCTAAACTTAGGAAAATAAAAATATATTAATGGGTATTAATAAAATATGGGTGAGAAGCTTCTAAGAGACGAGGATCAAGTATGTTTTAATCTTAGCCATTGATTAGGGACTTAATCTCAGTCGTTGATTCATCAACAGGAAAAGTATAAGAGGAGGCTTGAGGGTCAATTGGAGATACACCAAGTTGATCAGTCAGTTCATTTTTCTGGGAAGTGGGTTGCTGAGAAAATCGAATTAGTAATCTGAGTTGCAGTGAGAGGGGCAGAAGCAGAGATTTGGATCGGAGAGGAAGTTCTGAGCCAAAGAGTACGTAGCAGAGAGGCAACATGAGCATCAGTAGAGGCAACGCAGGGGCCTACGCAACCCTGGAGGGGCTCACGCAGCGCTGACGCAGTCCAGAGGGACTCTTGCAGTGGCAATGCAGAGTATTCCTCAGAAGTCCGATTTTGCTGGAGAAGCAAGGTTTTGAGCCGAGAGGGCTGAACAAGAGCATTCATCTAGCAAATCGATCCAGCAGAAAGGGTGACACAGTGTTCTAGAGGCAAGACGCTAACCCATGCAGTGATTGCGTAGGGACTTTGCAGTGTTTGTCGAGAGGGCCAGATCACTCATTGGATCAGTTGTGACTTGGGGAACAAGGTAAACCCTTGAATGTATTTCTTGTTGCCGTGATTTCTCTATAAGGTTAGTCGGTGTGAGAGGCAACCTATTGTACTCAGATTCTGCTTTTTTAATAATACAAACCCTCTATCTGCTGCACTTGTTTTCCCAAGTTGGGTTTTTCCGCGGACGTGTTGTCCAAAAATAACGGTGTCCCTTGTGTGTTTGTCTCATCTATTGTTTCAGTTTATAATCTATATGTCAGTGTAGTCTGCAATAGTGTTTTTCATAATTCTTCATAAATTAAATAACTTGTTGAATGAAATAACAAGTAGGAGATGCTAAACCAGTGACTACGGTAGGATTTATGTTCGTAAAGATTCATAAATTTTCACATTGCTCATATGTCAACCTTCAAATCAACGTGGATCTTTGGCCAATAATATACAGGTCAGCTTCCAAATCAGTCAGCTTTCTGTAATGCATTTCAGCTTTTAGCTCCCAAATCAGTCAGCTTTCCGTAATGCATTTCGGCCTTTCTTTATATATAGAACAGAGACCCTTTCTAATTTGTGACCCCTCCATAATTCAGTCCATGAGGATATTTGCAACGACCTCCAAGTCTACCTCTGATCTCGTACTATGCCCCATTAGATCTCAGAGATATATCACAAAATGGAGGCCTCCAACAGATCTTGCAACTATGTCTTGGGATGCACATTCAAACAGAGATATGCCACAGAAATGAGATAATCCACAACTGCCGAAACATCTGCCTTCAAGTTCAGATGATGCCATAGAGAGGTTGTCCCAGATTTGCGCTATACCACAAAGATATATTGTCTCAGATCTGCATTGTACCACAGAGATATATTTGCTCATATCTGCGTTGTACCACAGAGATATATGTGCCTCAAAGCCGCATTGTTTCTTTGAGATAATTTGGCCTCAGATTTGCGCATTGGACTGCACAAGATTCGATCTCTTTGGAGCTAGAGAGAGCGAGTATATTTGCTTATGATCTGTGACTTTGGTCTCCTTATCCTTCTCATCCAAAACAGAAACATATCTGCACCTTTTCCACACTACTTGCACTTCATATCCATACTTTTTCTGCTTGAGAACCATATATAATATACCAAAACAAGACATAGTGGTCGAGAAGTCATTCGGTCTGAGACTTTGAGGTTCGATCTGAAGTTTTAACATATTACTGTGCGTGTATATATATATATATATATATATATATATATATATATATATATTCAGTGCTTCACTGAATTTGCTCCTTAAACATAAAATTTGGACAGTGTATGAACTTCAAAAATCACGTGAGACATCAATTCTCCATTGAGATATAAGACAGATTTTTTATCACTGAATACTGAGGCATGGTAGAGGGTTATTCGATCCCCTGATCCTGAGATCTTTCAGCCTCTTAGAACAGAGGGTTTCAGCCTGGTAGTCTCAATCCTTGATATTTTATTCTGAGGTCTTACATTAATCATATTAAGCCTCTTGATATTAGATCTCCAACTAGGGCTTCCAAGAATTCATCATAACTCTGATACCATGTTGAGAAATCAAGTACAAAGTGTACTAGCACTATTTCTGCACTACTGATAATTATTTGTGAATTTATTAGATCTTCTTTACAATTTTATTCTTCTTCATCAAATAATACACTTCAACAATTCAACCAATAATAGTAAAGAAAAGAAGAAGAGACCACAGTGCACAAATAACGAGACACCAATGCTTAGGTCAGAGACCACGACAAAACTTCATAAGGGGGAAAACCCAACCAAGCTATTCCTTAGAGAAATCCTTCAATGGTATAGACAATACTGACCACAAGATGGCGTCCACAACTGCTAAGTCTCCAATATAAATGTCTGCAACTCAAGGTCAACAAGCTGTCTAATAAAGTGTCCACACTGAGAGGCTAATCCTCTCATCATATCACAGAAGACAAGGTTTGGATGATAGACCTTCTGAAGCTCAGACTTTGAATAGTATCACAATCAGATTAGAAGTCGAATCTAGGCTCAGCTCTCGGACCCAGACTTCAGATCACTATATAATAAGCAGATCTCGGACACCAAACTTCAGATCAAAATGATAATAAGCAAATCTTGAATACCAAACTTCGGATGACAATGATAATAAGAAACTCTCGAATACCAGACTTCAGATCACAATGATAATAACCAGATCTTGAATGCCAAACTTCAGATCACGATGATAATAAGCAGATATCAAAATACCAAACTTCAGATCACAATGATAATTAGCAGATATCAAAATACCAAACTTCAGATCACAATGATAATAAGCATATCTCGAATACCAAACTTCAGATCACAATTATAATAAGCAAATCTCGAACCTTTGACTTCAGATGATAAGTATAATGAGCAAATCTTGAAACTCTGACATCAGCTCATAAGTATAATGAGCAAAGTCCTGTGGTTATGGTCCAACAATTAGGTGGGGAGGTTTAGTCCCCACAAGTCTTGTGGTCTGATCCTGGGTAGGACTATGTACACTTGAGAGCTGCTCCAGAGGCAATTTCTTCAGTTGAAAGAAAAAAATATAATGAGCAGATCTTGAACCTCTGACATCAGATCATAAGTATAATGAGCAGATCTCGAACCTCTGACATCATATCATAACTTATAAGTATAATGAGCAGATCTCGAACCTCTTACGTCAGATCATAACTATAATGAGCAGATATTGAACCTCTGACCTTAGATCATAGGTATAATGAGCAGATCTCTAATAATTGATTTCAAATCATAAATGTAATGAGCAAATCTAGAGATCTCGAACCACTTCACATAAGCAAGCAGATGAGTAAGGTATGTGTGTTCCAATTGCATACAAAGCAAAGTGAGTTAACCTTTCTCTATATATCTATCATGTGATCTGAATGAGTGAGTTTCCAGGCAAACCAACTAGATATCATGTGATTTGAATGAGAGAGTTTCAAGGCAAGCCAACTAGCCATCATGTGATCCGAATGAGAGTGTTTCAAGGCAAGCCAAATAGCCATCATGTGATCCAACTTAGCACTTGTGGAGCCATTTGGAAATATAAATAAAATAATAAATTCTTCTTTCCAAAAATACATTTTGACCAAATCAAAAGCATGAAGAACATGCTAGAAACAATAATAATTTTGTTCTGCTCAAGTACAATGATAATTATGAAGACCAGCCATAGCTACACATTCAACACTTCCTTAGCTAAGAATTTTCCCCCCCACTGTTACCATTGGAACCCTTCCTTTTTCCCTTCTTGGCCATGTTGACCAGGGCCGAGTTCTCCTCTCCATCCCTTTACCTGTTGGCCTTAGAATCCTCCTGAGTCTCTTCCCGGATGTAATCATCCTAAAGCCTCTCCCAATTGGGAAGTTCCTCTCGAGCGAAAATTCCCTTAACAAATGGTTCTTATGACTTGCGAAACCATTCAACACAACAATTGTGAGCTCTACATCCTCCACTTTCTCCCCAGTGACCACAAAATGATCTCGTGTCTGAGTGATCATTATGGAGTAATTGATAGCAATATGAAATCTTGACATTTGGATGGATCTGAGCTTGTTTCTCAAGATCATTTTCATGTTCATGTTGTCACTCTAAAGTAGGTCCGCTAGAGCTTTGAAAATCCCCCTAGTTGTCTTTCTTTTCCATGTGAGAAATCAAGTGATCCCTCATGGCATCCATGATGACCTGCTGAGAACTAATGTCCTTTTCGTGGACTGCCAACTATGTTTGCTCTGTTGGCGATTGAATATCATTGTCAACAATCTCCCGATGGGTAGTTTCTTTCAGCATCAAGGCAACCCTTACCTTCCAGGACAAGAAATTTGATGCTCCATCCAACCTATCCTCAAATCTCAAATTGATTGTTGACATCTCTAAATCTGATAATTACTACCTTGTGCTAAGTCCTTTTAGCACCCATAAGAAAAATAAAGTTGTTCGTTTATAGATTTGTTAATATTTCCTATGGATTTGTGTTTTGATCCTTCAAAACACCCACAAAAATTATTTTTTTGATCAGCACGGTCTCCCCTTCTCCCTCTAAAGAGTGACCTCTACCAATCACTGTTGGCTGCAATTTGCAAACTGTTGGCATTGTCTTTCATACCCTACTAACTCTACCAAATGTACTTTCCATATGGATCCGTAGGCATCACTCTCCCTGCATAGGCAACCCTACTACATACAGTCCCATACACTATACAGTTTGATGGCTAGTTGACTATTCGTGTTAGGCCATACAATTTACTCACACATTGTACTAGCTTGTATGGTTCAAAAAAGAACTCTTGTGGCGACTCCATGCAGCATAGTATTTCCACATACAACTTGTACGACCGCATGCAACCTCTCTAGTGGCTCCTCACGTGTCTCTGTGACTCAATAACTTTGATCGTTGTACCTAGATTGATGACTGTGTTCATGGTGTTTTTCCTCTGCATCATGCATTACCCACTCACAGCCTGTAATGTCCTTCTTTGCTACTAGTGACTACTTTCTCTATTGGCAGCGCAATCCTTAGGAGTGACTACTATGGCTGCCCCATACCTGCATTTTTTCTTAGCAGATATCTTTTTTTTAATTTCCCTTTCTGCAAAGGTCTTGTACCCCATTCATGATCTTTATTTTACCTTAATCTTTGTTTTTTTGTCTTGCAATGCCTCCCTGTTTTATCTTAGCCGCTTTATTAATTTGTCAACTCTATTTTACGATGGTTGTCAAATGACCTACTTTTTTTTTATAGCTCAGCCCCTGCATGTCCAAACTTAAACTTTTCTACTTGGCTCCATCTGCCTATGGCTCGACCTATATGACTCTACCCCCTACACAAACAACCCCTGTACATTACTTGTAGGACTGATTCTTTTTGTGCTTTGTGGCTCGACCTACCTCTGCAATTCTTAGAGATTGGTCTTCAGAGGTCGCACTCTAATACCATGTTAGTTTCTAAACCCAACAACATGTTTAATTACTTCCCAGCATATCAGATCTACCGAATAAAAACACGGTTGTGATTTGAACACTTCAATTATAACAGCATAAGCAAATTAAAAGAAACTATCTCATACATATGCACACATAAGATTTTGTCCCTTTAAGTCTGTTGTTTCATTAACAAAGTCTACAACATACAAGGGCTCCCTTCCTGGGATAATGGCCCTCTAAGGAAAAATATCAACACAACAAAAAGCTAGAATTAAAGCAACTGATCAAACCCTTGATTTGTCCTTCGACCTATTCGCTGATTTGGATCCTTCCCTTGCTTCCCCTTGCAATCTTTCTTGAACCCAACACACTTGGATGAAAGTCCTTCTTCACCCAATCACTGAGATCTCACTCTCACTGTGTCTTGTGTCAAGTTGTGTCTTCTCCCTTAGCCTAGCCTTCCTTTTATAAGTTTGAATTAGACCAAATCCACAACCCTAATCTCTAAAGTGATTGATGGTTGAGAATATATCTCAACCACTTCAGATCAACAATTGAGATATATCTAATTCACTAATGCAAAATAACCATTGCATTTCATTAGATTAACTCATTTTATCTTATAAAACTCAATTACTTGTTAAGGGTCAATTAGGCAACGTCCATACACCTAGACACTTGGGCCTATACGGAAGTACCTGCCTGAGCTACAAACATCAACACCTCCAAACTCTACAAAATAGGGTATAGAAAATTAATCATCCCTCTCCTCCCAAGAAATCATTATATCTCCAATTAAGGTCAAGATTTATTACTTTGTAAATCAGTAAGTGCATCAATGGCATTCATTTGCCTTCACCAGAAAACCATCATAGTGATGATTTCACAGTCTTTTCATTTTGTTTTGCAATACAAAATGTCCAAAAGAAACACTATTATGCCTAGACAAATCCCTGTGTTTGTGACATAGAGATTGCATGTGTGACAGAGATAACAAACCAGCCAATGGCATTTTTGACAATTAGTATGTGGACCTGTTTTTTATTTATTTTCATTGTCAGTTACTAACAACATGTCAAGTGAATTAAAGCCTTTGAGACAAAGATAAATGGAACTATGGATATAGACACATGAAGTGAGACTACAGACTTAATCAAGACTAACCAACATGCAAATTTAAACTCTTAATGCAATTAAAAATGTAACCAAAAGTGAATGCAATGAGTTATGATACCGATATGGTGTTATTAAAGTAATAACACATTAGAAATTTTATTACAACCAAGTGGCCATAGCTGATTAGTTATCACTAGTGATGTTGCAAACATTGCGCTGATGAATATATTACCGAGGGTCCAAAAAGAAACTTATCAGAAACATCAAAAAAAATTCCAAAAATATTAACAAACTCACAAAAATACAAAAATACAAAAAAAAAAATCAATTTGTTAAACATCTAAAGTAACCTCCTCCATCTAGCCCTTTTATGGACAAATGTAATAGTAACCCCTTTGTTCTCAATCACCTGCTTTCACTCTTCAAAGCGAGCAAAAATGGTCCAAAATATCCAAAAATCTCTTGACTCGGCCAATATTTTCCATTTTCCCTCCATATTTTGTTAATATATTGCTGACATGTCACAAGATATTCAAAATATCGTAATCGATTCAAAATTTGAAAAAATTGCATTCTTTTTAACGATAATATTGCCAAACTGAAAGAATCACTATATATTGTGATGTTGGCAATATATCACCGATATTTGCAATTCACTAGATCTATACTAAAGGCCATTTGTAAGGAAATCCTCAATCATCAACGGATTGGTTCTGAGTCAGAAGAGAAAGCTCATGTGGCAGCCTTGGTCTAAGACATTGAGCTATCATTAAAAATGATGTAATCAATCCCTGTTAAGGAAATCTAAAAAAAAATTCCTATGTAAGTCAGCAATCTATTGTGTTTGCTCTATGTGATTTTATGAGTATTCATAGATAACCATTGACATTATATGTTGTACCAGTCTTGGTACATATTTTTAACAAATGGAAAAAAATAACCTATGTAAGTATTAAACAGAGCCATAAGTAGTTTTCCGACATGTTGAATGATTAGTTTCAATAAAAAAATTAGAGGAAAGATACTCCTCTTATATGATAACTTCTAACACAAACCACAGGATCTGAAAAACCCTAGTATAAATTCATTATTTGCTAACGTCCAGCATATATTCTGGGCTGAAATGTAAACTTCCATAGATATCTCAATGCAACATTTGACTAACATGTAGACTGCTGTTGGTCCTAATCAATCAGAAAAGCTGGTCAGGTTTTGCTAGTATTTATGTAAATAACTGCCAAGGAGAAATAGCATATACATTCTGAGGCCCCCTTACTAGTAAATGTTCTCAAAATAATGATAATAACAATTATAAAACCTTTCAGACCCTCAAATGACGATGTTTAAATGTCACTGGACCTATGTTTAGTATATGAAGATGTGCTTGATAGAAAACAAAATAGAGACCTCCAAACGAAATTTGAACACAAAATATAGAAGCCTGAGTCTTTAACCTTTTCACAAGCTATGTAACAAGCAGGGACTGCTTGCAAACACGAGAACAGACCTGAACAGCTACCCTATACTATGTCCAGTTGAAGTAAACATGTTCAAACATCAGTCACCGAACTTAAGAGAGAAAAGCAACTCACCTGATGGAGAATGCAATCCATTTGAAACAGGAGAAGGCACATTAGCTGCGGACATCTTTTGGATGAGTTCAAAATGTTGTTGAAGCAGCTGATTGAACTTTGTGATCTGTTGTTTCACAGTTAATCTGGTATAGTATGCCTTAAAGAAATCTGGATTTTGCTCTTCCAGCTTTTGCCATACTGCAAAACACATCAAAAGTATCAAGGACTGAAAGTACAATAGAATGACCTTCTCTCCCATGAAAATAAAATAATTTAATTACAAATAATTCTGATCATGCCAGCCCTAAAAAACTGAAGGCCCTCTTGCTAGAGAAATCATAAAACACTTGTGATTCCTTCTGTTAACTCTTTAGCAATCCAGATAATTCATCAGTAACTTAATCAAGCTTGCCCCAACTAACACAAATACTTCCCACCTAGGCAGATTGGCTCCTCTACTATCACTGAAATCAACTGGAGTGTCCTTACAAAATGAATATCAATAAATGAAAGATGAATCCCAACCACAAACATTGTATTACAAATACATACAAGGCATCATCTGCTAACTGTTTTCCACCCCTGATCTATATATCAAAAGTTCCAAGGCACAAGCCTCAATGAGAGATTCCATGTTACATGCAGCAGATGATTCCTTTCATGAAAGAATATTATTAGCCATTACTTTTGTAACTGCTCTTCCCTCTTTTGTCAAGTTTGGCCTAGTATGGTTGGGGACAGTAATTAGGCTTATATATAGTGAGATTGAGAAGAGTGATTCTACCAAAAGAGTGCCTAAGGCTTGTTAGAAACCATTGTAGTCCATTGAGGCCAATGCTGTAACTTTTCTATAGTGTGTGAATGAGAGAATAGTGATTGCTGCTCCAAATTTCTGTTTGTTGCCCACTGTAATCATGCTACTAATTTATTAGAACTACTCTACCTTTTCGCAGGCTTATCTCATATCATGATACATGGTATCTATATTCTTGAGTTTGTCATTCAATGGTCGTGTTTATGTAGATCTGAATTTTTTATTGGTGTTTCCAGTGTTTCTATTTAGCTGTAAGTTAATTCTTTGAGTGCAGATCTGTGCATCGTGTGGATGTAAAACTACAACATGGTAATAGGACTTTACATCTAAGATTCTCCATGTCTGTGAGAGGGATTTGTCAAAGTATCTTAGTTGGTGCAATGCCCAAAGCGATCTGGAAAGTGGAGTAATCCATTCCTAGGAGAAGCACCAAGAGCTGTGGGACCTCATGAGTGAGATGCCTGTTACTCGTGAAAAGTGGGTAACCCCTGTGAGAAAAATTTTCTCCCCTTTTGTCAGGTAGCCATGCCAACAGCCCTATGATGATCCACAGATGGCTTGACTTCCAAGCTCTCCACTTATGCTTTGGTCACTGCTCTCTCCCATCTACCATACTTCTTAAATGAAGGTGGGTCATCTATCATAAGGTACACTAACCATTTCTGTAATCATGTGCTTTCATTTAATGTTAAAGGCATACTAATATGGATGACATACCAAGCTGAATGATTGATTGCTCTTAATTGTACCCATGTTCCCTTACTTCACCTGAAAGATTATCCTTTGCCCCTAGTCTAGTGTGACCTCCCCCATTGACCATACTTCTTAAATGAAGGTGGGTCATCTATCAAAAGGAAGATTATCCTTTGCCCCTAGTCTAGTGTGACCTCCTCCCATCTACCATACTTCTTAAATGAAGGTGGGTCATCTATAAAAAGGAAGATTATCCTTTGCCCCTAGTCTAGTGTGACCTCCTCCCATCCACCATACTTCTTAAATGAAGGTGGGTCATCTATCAAAAGGTACACTAACCATTTCTGTAATCATGTGCTTTCATTTAATGTTAAAGGCACACTAATATGGATCACAAACCAAGCTGAATGACTGACTTCTCTTAATTGTACCCTTGTTCCCATACTTCACTTGGAAGATTATCCTTTGCCCTAATCTAGTGTGACCTCCCCCATGGCCCATATTTCCACTATTTAGGAGGGGCACTAATAGGAGACGATAATTGATACAGCATGCTCAAGGTAATCCACACTTGACACCTTCCATCTCTCCCTTATATTCACTTTCATTCTTTCGGTTAATTGTCACTGGTCATCGGGACTAGCACTCTATATCCTCATCTTTGAGTCAGTACCATCATTTATCATGCAATAATTACTAAGAATTTCAAATAAACATATGCATTTAGACAAGGAATAATAGAAACCCTAGCAATATTCCATTACATGCAAAACCATAGAAGATATTCAACAAAGTACTTACAATTTATCCAAGAATGTGCCTTCCTTCAATCCCAATATGACATCTCCACAACAAAAATTAATTTCCAATAGCCAAAATCCACATAAGATCATATCTCCATAAGTACCAAAGTACAACAAAGCAAGTTGAGTCTCTTCTAGAGAGGTTGAAATCCACAAATGAGATGATGAACAAATGAGAGAGGTGATCCTCTACTTATATGAAGTCTATCACCTCTAATTGTTAACTAAAAACCCTTAAAACAAGTTTGATTTTTGAGTAGACGTAAGGTAAAATTGGGTCCTATTATCCACAAAAATGGGTGACCCCTAGGGGAAACTTTTCTCCTACTCATCTTTTCCACTCAGTAGCTAGCAGCACCTGACAACCACCTTGTAGCCGATGTGACATGCCATTCATATCTCCACCAACTAGATCATGCATTTGCCTCCTTACCCATTTGTCAAGAACACATGTTGGAATGTGGGCTTCTGATCAAAGAGGTACTTTATTCACTTTGCAATCAAGTGCTTATGCTTGTTTTGTATTTGAGCATTTTGGCATAGAATATGGGGTAACTTGGAAGAAAGATGGGTCTTGCTCGTAGTCTTGTTCCCCGCCTTAAATGGGGAGTTAATTCTCAATCCTACTCCAGTGGGACCTCCCATAATGGCCCATGGCATTAGGAAGGGGCACTACTTGGGAAACCATGATTGAAATAGCATAGCCCCATCTCTCCCTATTCCATACTTTCCACTTTCCATCTTACATTATAATCCCTTATTCCACTTCCCTTATGTGAAAATTCCTTGAAACGCAACACTTGGAATTTATGCTTCTAACTGATTAGTTATGCAGTTTATTTGTTACAACAAATAGCGAATAAATCACATTGCAATTTCTTCACAATAAAATTACGCTACGGAAAATAAACTTGAACAAAGAAAATAGATGCACACACACAATAAAAATGACACCAATATTTTTGGACAAAAGTCCCCAAAACAACCCAATTGGCAAAACTAGTGTAGCATATGAGGGTTTATTTTATTATATGCAGCAGCAAAATCTGAGTAAAATATATGGATGCCCAAACTGGCAATCCTCAGCAAAATAATCTGGCCAAAATAATAGTGAGACCATTTGTCTCACTCGACAACTAAACTCAGCTCTGAAACTGGCTCTACCTAGGCTACTCAAACCCCTGCATGAGCCTCTGCATAGACTCTACTCGCACTACATATGGAACTGCTCTGATCCTGTTGTTCTGCCCAACTCAGCCACTGGAGATGACTTGCTTGGCCTCTTGGCTCCTCCTCCAGCCACTAGCCCCTGAATCAACCTCCTTTACAGGCTACAGCTAAATTGACCTGCCCTCTGAAGTTTCCTGCGTAACCTCACTAAGGAATAATATGGCCCTCTTGCTGCTAACTCTCCAGCACTTGAAATCCACCAAAAATCATTGTTGTTGCTCCCTCTCACTTTTCCTTCCATCTGGCTCGAACTCTTCTTCCCTGCTCAACCGCTATAGTTGAATAGCTCGATCTGCCAAGGAACTCACTCCCCTTTGATGTGTCTATCTTCATCCCCATCAACCTGCTCTTATAATCTCTTGTTGGTGAACCAACAGCCATGATTAGATCTCCATCAATAGCTAAGATCATCTCAAACTCAATCTCTGTGAGTTCTAGAGCATTCTCACCTTTCCTTAATTGATTACCATTAATTAACCAGTTTTCCTAAGTTAGACTTACGAAAAAAGTAAATGGTGATTAATCAATTTAATTAAGGCGTCTCATAAGCTTATCTCGCAAAACCTTTTCTAGGTTTTGAAAATCTTGTGTTCTTAACCTCTCTAAAACAAATCAAGACCAAAACACCTGTCTAATGCTACAAAAACTAACACCTTATTTGGGTTCAATTGACCATTGCTTCTATGGGATTTGGCACCCACACATCCTCATACCTAGGTAGCTCCTAGAAATGCAGCCTCAGAGGTTGATGCAGCTAAAAGAAAAAGAAAGAGCATATGATGGCCACAAGAAAAACAAAAGAAAAATCAAAATGCAAAAGATGGTTGGTACTTACAAATCAGCACGTGGGCAAAAGCGAAGCATGAGCTCCACCTCTATCATATGACCATCACCCAGTTCGTGGGCCAATGTTTCCCTATCTCATAGTGGGCAAGGAACCCTTGCATGTCCCAACCCTTGATGGGCAATAAACTACACCATCCTAAAGGGGGTAATAACTATTATACATCATACAAAGCAAGCTTTCATTCCTCGAGCTACAAGCAATAATACAAGGAAAAATCAAGAAAAAGTAGAAGGCATATAGAGGGGTGGAAAAACAAAGGTTGAGGTAACTCATGCATCCACGATTGCTAACTCCTCACATCTATGCACCCAAAATGAGGTATCACATCATAGTTGATCACTTTGATCATGGCACTTGGCCATGAAGTCTTCTCCCCACTGTTCCATTATTATTCAGATGGCACCTATTGTTTGAAGGGTGAACCAAGGACATGTCACTTCCCCTTGGGGATTGGGAATGTTGGAAATGTAACTAAGTTCGGTTTTCATAATTGTCATTGTACTTATGTCATTATATATTTTGTAAAATGCAAAAGAAGAAAAAGAGATTTATTTATTTTTCAAGCATTGGTTACATGCTCAAGAATTATTATTTTATTGAGATAAGCATGTTCTTCATGCTTCTAGGTTTTGTTGAGTCAAAGTCCTATTTGGACATATTGTAAAGAATCAAAAATTAATATGTAAATTGGGTCAAAAACTCCTCTAGATGCCAAGTCAGCCCTGCCCTAATTGGCATGTCTATTCGCACCCTTCTGGACAATAAAAATAGAGGGAATATGGAGCTCATTTGGACACACACACTTGATGTTTTTGTTCTAAAATATCACAGAATGGACAAAGATGAAGAGGAGGGCCGAAGTATGAGAGAAAGAGTTTCTTCTTGAGCTTAATGTTTGTGGAAGTTCTACCTTGATACATCTCTTGTTGCTAGTCTCTTGGTGATGGAATTGTTCTGCAAAAGGAGGATCTGACTTGGCATCTAGAGGGTGGATTTTTCTTTGGTCATGGATCTTGAATATCTCACTTTGATTTGATTCCACAAGAAGAGAATTTTTTGGGTTTCCCCATGGAAGGGATTTTACCCTGGCTTGTAGCCTATAGCTTGTGTCCTTTTGTTTTTTTGTGATCTTCATGTTCTTTTATTATGGTAATTGCTTGATGAAAGAAGAAAAACACAATAATAATAATGCCAACAAATTTCACAAGTAATTATTATGAAGGATAAGAAGTCTTAATCTACAATTTTCTTGATTTTCCAGCATGGTATTAGAGCTTACGCTAAAGGATGACGTTATGAAGATCACTCTATGTTGGAATTCCTAAAAAGAACTATGTGGAAACCCTATAAGATCTGATCTTGTGATTCTCTAGTTCGCTGATTTTTTATCTATGCATGATTGCACGTGAAGGCATCTAGAAGACTTGCACCATGCTGTGTTTGGTTCTGTCAAGTGGTTCATTATCTTTGTGGAATGCATATTTTACCTCATAGTTTGCTCAATAGTGGCATGGTATTTGTCACTACAATGATTACTCATATTCAGTGGTTCACCTCTATTAGGTCGTATTGTGAAATCTTGTGAATTTCGCTATATGTCTCTAATGACTCGCTTACATTATGATTTGAATCCTTAAGTGACTCAATACTCATGGCTCAAATGGATGACTCTGTGACATTGAAATAATTTAGAATGGTAGCAATTATGGCATTGTGTTTCCGTTGGCATCATAACCTATATTATGATCGCATAGCATCTGTATAATTCGTATGGCATCAACTCTATGATCTTTTGTATGGCTTGAACCTTATCTCCAGGGCTCCCATAAATTTCTAAGGTTCATATATGTGGCTCATTTTGAAGCTTTTGTGGCTTGTTCTGAAGTTTCTACAGCTCGCACATAATCATTTTGACCCACAGCTCACCATATATTCCAAGGATTCGCTATACTTTTGGATGCCTCGCTATTTCTTATTATTTTGATATGGATCGTTTATCCCTAAGGCACGTTGACTTTACACAATGGTTGCTTGATGGAACAAAGTACATTAGGCAATGGCTAGAAGAACCCGCTCACGTGTCAAACGATAAAAGGACCAAACTGGATCAGACTATAGAGAAGGGGTTTTTCGTTGGATACATCGAAACCTCAACGGCGTTCAAAATCTACATTTCTAGTGGTAGGAAGATAGTAGTAATAAGAGACGTGAAGTTCAAGGAGGACCGAGTTTCAAGAGGTCTCAAGAGATGCCTGCCAGTGATCAACAGAAGCTCCTTTAGTCCAACAGCATGGGCAGCCACAGGAGCATCCAGTAGGACAAGCACGAGGATAGTCACAAGGGTCAAGCACTGTTACTAGTACTAGTATTTCCTCAGGGGTAGGAAATCCATGGAGTTCTCAGTAGGTGGAGCAGCAGAGATAGGATGAGGAGGAACTAGTAGAACCTCCCACGACTAGTAGTTGACCCAGCAGAGAGGTTCTTCAAACACTCAGGGATGCAGAGGAGTTTGTTGGGGACTCTTAGGACGAGCAAGAGACAACGTAGACAGCCTGACAGATACCAAGTATTGGTAGCTCAAGTTACAGAACCTTCCAGCTTTCCGGAGGCCACACAGCGTTAGGTGTGGATAGACGCCATGGTAGAAGAGTATAGCTCTATCATGACGAATGATATTTGGGAGGTAGTGCCCAGGCCAGAAGACAGATCATTTGTAGATTCGAGATGGATTTACAAGATCAAATATGCAACAGATAGCAGTGTGAAAAGTGGCAAAGGGGTATGCACAAAAGGAAGGGATAGATTATGAGGAAACCTTCGCCTCAATTGCCAGAGACACTTCCATCCGATCAGTTATATCTCTAGCAGCTCAGATGGGATGGCAAATTCACTAGATAGACGTCAGGACAGCCTTCTTAAACTCAAGACAACCTTCTTGAATAGAGTGATAGAAGAGGAAGTGTACGTAGAACAGCGAGAGGACTTTGAGACTCTGGAGAGGTGCATGCATGTGTGCAAATTGAAGAAGGCTTTATACGGGCTCAAGCAAACTCCCAGGGCATGGTATAGTAGAATTGAAATGTACTTGCAGTAGATGGGGTACGTCAAGAGTGACGCAGATCCCAACCTTTACTATTTTATGGTAGAGGATGAGCCCCTCATTCTAGTTTTGTAGGTGGATAATTTATTCCTGACAAGATCATCAGGGCTCATAGAGGATTGCAAAAGTAACCTGGCAGCAGAATTTGACATGAAGGATTTTGGGCTGATGCACTATTTCCTAGGATTGGACGTGTGGCAGAAGGATGGGGAGATCTTCCTTGGGCAAGGAAGATATGCTACAGACATTCTGAAGAGGTTCAAAATGCAAGATTGCATACCCATGTCTACACCCATGATTACCAACTAGAAGAAGACAGATGCATCAAATGACAAGGATGTCGACCCCACCTTGTATAGGCAGCTCATTGGGTCTCTCATGTATCTGGTCAACAATAGGCCAGACATTTGCTTCGTAGTCAATACTCTTAGTTAGTTCATGGTGAAACCGAAAAGGGTATATTGGGCAGCAGCGAGGCATATTCTGAGATACATTCGAGGCATAGTTGAGTATGGGTTGAAATATACTCAAGAGGATGACGTCAAACTTTGTGGGTGCACAGATGCAGAGTGGGCAGGCAATTCAGTGGACAGGAAAAGTACCTCCAGGTACTGCTTTAGTGTTGGATCAGTGGTGTAGCAGGAACCAAAAGTCAGTAGCACTAAGCTCTGTAGAAGCGGAGTATATTGTAGCTAGCACAGCTACTTACGAAGCTATATGGCTTCGGAAGCTGCTAGTAAGCTTGTTCAAGCAAAGAATGGAGGCGACCAGTGTCTATTGTGATAATCAGAGTTGCATCAAACTCTCTAAGAATCCAATGTTTCATGACAAGTCGAAGCACGTCCATATTCGGTGTCACTTCATCAAAGATTGTGCACAACGATGACCAGTCCAGCTACAGTATGTTCCCACAGAAGAGCAAGTTGCAGATATACTCATGAAAGATCTAAGGAGGGCTAAGTTCGTCTATTTCAAAGAACATATGGGTATGGTGGAGAACCCATTTCAGTAGCAAGGACAAGGTATTTTGGATGTTGCAAATGTTGTAGTTGTAGCAGCAACAGATCAAAAGGGAGTTGTAGTGCAGATGCAATGTTGGCAGCAGTTTTGCAGAGTCAGCAGCAGCAAAGATGCAGCGTATATCGGAGTTGCACAGTGGTTGGTGGGTAGCAACAGCCAGACATCAACAACATGACAGGAGATGATGCAGAAATAGGTTAATATTACAGGGGACAGCGACGCTAGAACACATTCCTCGCTAAGAGGGAGTGTTAGTTTTTGTAGCATCAGATGTGTTCTAGCCACGAAATTTTGTGGAGAGGCTAGAATACATGAGATCTCCAAAACCCATAAATTGTTTCTAGAAATTCCGCCTAGAAGAGTCTTTATTTGATTATTAACCAATTTTTAAATATTTCCTAAGTCTAAACTTAGGGAATATGGTTAATTAATCAATATTAATTGAGATAAGGCATTAATCATCTAGAAACTCACACAGATCGACCCAAATGTGTTGATTTGGGGTAGCATCGGATGTGCTCTAGCCATGACAATTCGTGGACAGGCTAAAGTACATGAGATCTCCAAGACCCAGAAATCCTTTGGACAGATTGTACCCGGTTTGGGAGATATTAAATAATTAATATTTTTAATGGAGTTCCTAAGTCTAAACTTAGGAAAAATAAAATATTAACAGGTATTAGTATAAAACTGGGTTAGAACGTTCCAAAAATCATGGATCAAGCCAGATCTAATCTTAATCGTTCATTAGAGATTTAATCTTGGTCATTGAAGGACCAACAAGAAAAGTATAAGAAGAGGCTTTAGGATCAGTTGGAGAACACGCCAGAGCAGTGTTGATAATATCGCCGAAATATCGGCGATATTCGTAAATATCGCGATATTTTCGGCTGATATCGCGATATTTCAGCAAAATATCGTGCAACGATCCAATATATCGCCGGGAGACAGTAAAAAAAATCCGCACAGGTTATAAAATTCCAATTTTGGTTTTTTATCCATCATTTTCATTTCTGATTGCTGGAGAAGGAAGGGGAGAGCTAAGTGCTTGCCGCCAAGGAGGGTTTGAGCGTTGCATAGCTATTATCACCACTAACAACGAAGATTTCGTTGATCTAAGCTTCAAGAACAGTGAAACAATTTCATTTCTTCCATTAATAGGTATGTTCAAATAAATCCCTATGTTAATGAATTTTTTGTTGGTTTTAGGATTGTTCTTGCTTGCCTGTTTGCCTATAGTCATTTTGCTTGTTTTCTTTTTCCATTTGAAAAGATTTTCATGCCCATGAGCAAATGCAAGGGTTTTAACTTTTAAGTTTTTAACTTTTCTCCATATTTGGAGAGCAAACTCCATTTTTTTTGAGTTCATAGCTCCAAAGGCTATTTATTATATATTAGGGGTTCATCTCTATAAAATTTCTTCATATTAGAAATTAGTTTCTTATTGTGCAATGTGAACAATGAGGTAGGTTTACCGTTTCCCTATTTCTATGTATGAATTTATGAAATGATGTGCTCAATATTGGATGTTGTGTAATGCCTTCGAAGTGAAACGTATTTCTCCTCTTATTGACAAATTTCCTGAAGCATGTAGCCATTGTTGAACCTGGATTGATAGGGAATAAACAATAATTTAACAGATTTTAATCTACTGCTTTTTGTGTATTGGAAGGGCTAGAAAAATGTCTCCTTGTGAAACAACGAAGGTCACACCATTGTTATATGTAAATATTTTCTATTTGATTTTAATCGGCAAGCAAATTTTGAATTTTATCATTTCATTTCACATTGCAAAATTGCAAATAATGTAGCAAAAATATTGTTTTGTAAAATGATGTGGTTATTACTTATTAAGTTATTAATTCCAATTTTTTCTTTGGTGCCCTAGGTTTGAGTTAGCCCGCTACAAAATACAAATATGCCAAAAGCCTCGGACCCATTTTGGGAGTTTGGGAACCCTGATGGTGGGACAAATCGTGCATATCTTACATGCAAATTGTGTGGGACCAGGATGACAGGTGGGGTTACACGACTAAAATACCATCTTGCTAGACTCAATGGACATGATGTTGGGATTTGCACAGTTTCTAGTCCGAAGCTTATACAAAAAGCTCTTGAGGCAATTGATGAAAAAGATAGAAAGTGGGAGGAGGCAAAAACAAACAACGTTGAACGTGCAGGTAGATCTTTCGGGATATCTTCTCCTGATTTTGATGTTGAGGGTAGTGGGAGGGGCTCCACAGCTGGCACATCATCACCTGCTACTGATAGTGCGAAGTCATCATTTTTTGTTCCATGAACAGGACATGGAGCACAACCTGGCATAAAATCGTTTGTTAAAAAAAAGAAGCAAGAAGCAGATAGAGTCATGGGGAGGTGTATTTTCTGGAGCGACTTATCTCTCAGCATCACCAAAACCAATCCATTTTGGCAACCAATGTGTGATGCTATTGCTGTTGTGGGCCCAAGGTACAAAAGTGCCACATATGAGGAGTTGCGGGGGCCAATTCTTCAAGTAGAAAAGCAGGACATCAACTCTAGATTGGCGGAGTTGAAAAAGACATGGGAAGTTACTGGATGCACAGTGATGTTTGATGGTTGGATAGATAGGAAAGGTAGGACCCTTCTAAATTTCTCGGTACATTGTTCTAAAGGTACCATGTTTATTAAATCGTTGGATGCATCAGAACATATCAAAGATGCAGCAACGATATGTGAATTGTTAGATGGGTTCATTCGGGAGACTGGTGTGCAGAATGTGGTGCAAGTCATAACAGACAATGCAGCTAATTATGTGTCTGCCGGCAAGATGCTTATGGAGAGGCATCCCACATTGTTCTGGACTCCGTGTGCAGCACATTGTCTCGATTTGTTGCTTGAGGATATGGGGAAACTCTCCTTCATCAAGGACGTGGTTGATATGGCTAGGAATGTCCCCAAGTTTATTTATAACCATGCTTTTGTTCTTAGCCTCATGAGGAGGTTCACTAGAAACAAGGAGTTGCAGCGTCTTGCGATCACACGTTTTGCCACAAACTTTATTACTCTTCAACCTTTGCTTCGATGTCAGTTCGAGTTGAAGCAAATGTTTGTGTCTGATGATTGGCGTAATTGTAGATACAGTAGGAGACATGACGAAAGCCATTGCAAAAATGGTGTACTCTGAGACGTTTTGACGTGGAGTAGAAGAAGCATGCGCAGTTAGTAAACCTATAGTAAAGTTTCTCAGATTGGTGGATGGGGAGAAGCCTACAATCGCTTATTTGTATGAGGGCATGGATAGCCAAGGAGGCCATTCGTTCTTATTATGCAGACAAGGGTTTTGTTGGCCTTGATAGGTAGATGATGTTATGGGATGTGATTGATAGTCAGTGGATAGGGATGCTTCATCGACCCATTCGTACAGCAGCACTCTTCCTCAACCCCGCATTTTCATACAAATGCGGCTTTGATTTTGATGGCGAGGTGATGGAAGGGCTCCATTCCTGTATTCAGAGGATGGTACCTGATCCTGAGCTTCGTAGCAAAATCAATCGCGAAATACAGTATTATCAAGATTGTATTGGCCTATTTGGCTTTGATGATGCTATTAGGGAAAGGACCCTCTTCATGCCACGAAGTGACAAGTCATCACTCATTAGAAATTAGAATTTTCAATTTAGAATTTCCTTACTTATAATTCTATTTTTTTTAAATTCAATTATGTAACTCTTATTTGAAAGTTTAATTATGTTTTAAGTTTCTGAATTTTTTATTTCATTATTTTGTTGTAGATATTTGGTGGCGAAGCTATGGGTCAAGGGCACCAAATTTGCAGAAATTGGCCATACCAATCTTGAGTCACACATGTAGCTCTTCAAGGTGTGAGCGCGATTTGAGCGTATTTGAGAAAATACATGCAAAAAAGCGCAACAGGTATAACTTTGAGCTCTAGCCTTCAATTGAGCAATTACACTTATTGTTGTTTTTAATTTTTAATTTATGACCTTCAACTTTCAAGTGTCAAGACTCAAGAGTCAAGACTCATTAGTTTTTTTTACACTCTTACAGGTTGGAGTTTGCACGCCTCAATGATTTAGTATATGTGCATTACAACATCCGACTTCGAGTGAGGCAAATAGAATCACCAATGGATCCAAATGCCATTTCCTTGGACAATATTGATGTGTTGTCTCAGTGGAGGTTGGAGTCTGAGGAGCCCATCTTGGAGGAGTCACCTTCATGGTTAGAGCCAGTGGTAGATGATCCATTAGAACAGGGGCAACAAGACGAGGAGGACTTGAAGGAGCAGCAGCGCTCGGAGGAGGAGTAGGAGGAGGAGGAGGAGAACATTGTGGGAGCATCAGCATCAACACCATCTGCTATAGATATAGGAGAGCATAGCCCCATACCTAACACTCATTATTTGACATTAGGTGCAGAGGCGGGATCAGGGCCTTCTACTACTAGGGGCAGGCCTGGCAAACAGCCCATCATGTTTTCCCGTAAAAGGGGGAGAGGGTAGTGATTTTAGATAGATAGCTGCTAGTTTTATTTGTTATGCTATTACTCATGATGATGAGATACTTTTATATATGTGATGTTATTTTGTATTGGTTCTCCACATTTGAGTCCTTGAATGGACAATTAACAGGGATCAGCAGGATTTGGTATCACCTTTGATGTATCATTTCTATTTGACATCATATATATCAAGGCTTTCTTCATATTTATGTGCCAATGTGTTTATTTCATGTTGTTATTGCTTTATATGTTTAAAAATCTGAAAAAAAATGAATATATTATGCATTTTTTATGCTTGCCAATATTTGTCGATATTTTCGCCGATATTGCCGATAAGATATTTTCTGGACCCTCGCTGATATTTTGCCAATACCGATATTTTCAACATTGCACCAGAGTGATCAGTCATTTGATTTGCTAGAGTGGAGGTTGCTAAGCAAAGTCGAATCAGTGATCAACAACGAGAGGCGGTGAGTACTGGGCAGAGAAGCAGAGATAGTGCCAAGAGACCAGCGTAGAAGCAGAGAGCGAGAGGCAGTAGCCAGTACAAGCCACGCAGAGCCTAGCAGAGACAACACAGAGGCCAAAGGGACTACATCATCCACGCAGAGGCTGCAGGAGTGACTCACAGGGTCCCAGAGGCTGCGCAGTGCCTCGGAGAGTTGACGCAAAGAGGTTTGAGGTTGACAGAGGGCAGCAAGAGGCTGACGCAAAGGCGAGAGGGACCAGCGTAGAGCTTAAGAGACGCTGGAGAGGGTTTCGTAGGACAGGTTTTTTGAAAACATGTCTCCGAATAGAGAGGTATTGCTGCCATGTATTTTTTCTCTGTCGAGTGGGCCGATTAGGCACCCAGTCGTACTCAAGGAAATACTGCATAATAATAAACCCTCAGAATAGTTGCATCGGTTTTCTCGCATTGGACTTTTCCGGGGACATTTGTCCAAAAATAAAGTCTCACTTGTGTGTTTGTTTTCTTTCAGCTGATGATTTGTAGATGTTGTGACCATATCGTGTTTATTTCGGTATTTAAATGTTTTAAATAACTTGTTCATAGTTTACAAGTGGAAGAAATAAACTAGCAGAATACAGATTAATTTTCTAACGGAAAGACATAGAAAATTCAACAAAATGATCCTAGCCATTGATTAAGCCATTGGTGCTCCAATAGTGGATTATAAAAGAAAGTCAATGTGGTGATGGAGATCATCCAGTGCAGATACTCAGTTGCCTAGGCAAATCAATTTTCTCAGTAGCAGCAGAGAAGATAAGAGCCAGTGGGTGAGTAGCAGGCGGAGCAGGAGAGCAACAACATTTCGGGAGAAAGTTTTCAGTTCCCGAAAGAGTCAAAGTAACGCCGAAATCTTCGGAGGGCCAGCGTAGGGACTACGCAGAAGCTGACACAGGCATCTTACGCAGACGTTGGAGAGGCTATTTCGAAGGCAGAAAATAGTTGCAGGGTGAGAAAATTCTCATAATATTTTTGCCAGTGTTTTCTTCAGACTAGATTGCAAGTTGGCCATTTAAATTATTGTACTCAGATTTGTTGTTGAACATTAATAATAAAACCCTCATCTGTTGCACCGGTTTTCCCAAGTTGGGTTTTTCCGAGGACAATTGTCCAAAAATAACTGTGTCAATTTTATTGTGTGTACTAGAATTTCTCAGTTTCCAGTGTTTTATTTTCTGCAGTATTTGTATGGTGAAAATTGCAGTTGTTTTTTTATTCATTATTTGACGTAGTAAATAAACTGCAAAATTAATTTATGAGTTAGAAGAATAATTTCCAGTGGCTACAATAGTTAGAATTTTCACAAGTAGCTTGTATGACGGTACATAGGGTTGGTATCTTGGCAATAGGCTAGATGGTACCTAGATCACCGTGAGATGTTAGGTCAGTACCTTGGCAATAGCCTAGATTGAACCTAGATCCCCGCAAGATGTTGGGTTGGTTCCTTAGCAGTAGCCTAGATGGTATCTAGATCCATGAAAGACCTTGGGTTGATACCTTGGCAGTAGCCTGGATGGTATCTAAATCCCTAGAATAGTATATGATGGTTATGATCTTGATCCAACTCTTCTTATGAGAATATTTCAATTTGAGCAATATCCTCATACCGGTTATAGAATTATGAATACCTCCCTAGTTAAGAGGGAGTGTTGGAAAATGTAATTAGGTGCAGTCTTCATAATTGTCGTTGTACTTGTGTCATTATATATTATGTAAAATGCAAAAGAAGAAAAGGAAATTTATTTATTTTTCAAGCATCAGTTACACGCTCAAGAATTATTATTTTATTTAGATAAGCGTGTTCTTCGTGCTTCTAGGTTTTGTTGAGTCAAAGAGTTAAAGTCCTATTTGGACATATTGTAAAGCAAAAAAAAAAAAAAATACGTAATTTGGGTCAAAAACCCCTCTAGATTCCAAGTCGACCCTGCCCCAATGGGCATGTCTATTCGCACCCCTCTAGACAATATATATAGAGGGAACATGGAGCTCATTTGGACACACACACCTAGATGTTTTTGGTCTAAAATATCACACAATGGACAGAGATGAAGAGGAAGGCAGAAGTATGAGAGAAAGAGCTTCTTCTTGAGTTTAAAGTTTGTGGAAGTTCTACCTTGATACATCTCTTATTGTTGGTCTCTCAGTGATGAATTTGTTGTACTAAAGGAGGAACTGTCTTGGCATCTATAGGGTGAAGTTTCCAATGGTCATGGGTCTTCGATATCCCACTTTGATCTAATTCCATAAGAAAATATTTTTTTGGGTTTCCCCCTTGTAAGGGGTTTTCCCTAGCTTAGAGCCCTATATTTTGTGTTCTTTTCTTTTTTTGTGATCTTCATGTTCTTTTATTATGGTAATTGCTTGATGAAAGAAGAAAAACACAATAATAATAACGCCAACAAATTTCACAAGTAATTATCATGAAGGATAATCAGCTTTAATCTACAATTTTCTTGATTTTCCAACAAGGAACACCTAATAGGATACTCTATTAGCCATTCCTACCTAGGGAGGTGTTGATAGTGTTGAACCCGCCAACATATAGGGGATCTCCCCGATGTGAAGCCCTAATTAGACCTCACACCGTTTGGGATAGGAGTCCCATCCAGAAATATGGCCCGACTGCCATTGACTTAAAGATTTGCCTTGGCTTGAACAATTAGCATAAGAGACTACCACGCATGTACTTCTGAAAGAGTAAGAGTATGCCCTGTGAAGTGTTCAATTGTAAGTGTATCGAAGTTCTTTCACTACAGAGAACAAAAGTCAGCCTGTAAAATAAAAGTAATACTACTATTATAGTAAAGACACACAATAAAGTAAGGTAGAATCATTGACCAAAAAGCGAAATAGTTCACATAGATGCAACGATCATTATAGCATCACAACACACTTTCAACAAGATAAGCGCTAAAGCCACTGAAATAATTCAATTTTTTAGTGCATGTAATGCCAACATAAACTGCAAGCACTCAAAGAATAGTCTCAAAACATCCAAGATTTATGCATGAAAATGTGTTGGCCGAGAAGGTTTCAATATTAAACAAAAGTTCCAAGGTACGTAAGTACAATAAACACCACTAGCTCCAACAATGGAGCATTAGAGCCACTATTTGCTCTCCAAAAGAACTAACTCTATCTCTCTAATTACTCGTGAGAGAAGCCAAGGTGAGAAGTCCCTTGCTTGAGTAATGATGGTTCTTTTATAACTAAAGGCATGACTTTTTTCATATCCCCATGACTCTTGGGTTTCTCCTATGACGTTTCAACTTCTAATAACCTTTAGACTTCTATACAACTCTTGGACTTCTTTATGACTTTTGGAATTACATGTCTTTTGGACTTCTCCATGTGGCTCTTTTGTCCATATATGACTCTTGGACTTCCACATCTTTGTATTTACAGTAATTACATCATTATTTCCACATCATGACAGGTCACTAATAGTGATGACTTGAACTCATAGTGATTGATTGTGAAAATTCCTTGAAATGCAGCAACTAGAATTAATTCTCCTAATTCATTATTTAGTTTATTAATTTTTTATTAATATTGAATTAATCACACTGCAATTTCTTCACAAATAAAAACACTACAGAAGCAAAAATAAGAACTGAGAAATGTTATCACACAAAAGTTTTGACGTTGTTATTTTCGGACAAATGTCCTTGAAAAAACCCAATGCGGGAAAACTGGTGCAGTAGTGAGGGTTTTTATTATTATGCAGCAGTACAAATTCCGAGTACAATAAAATGTCACCAAACTGGTGATTCTATCTGAGAGAAGTACTGAGAAAAATATCACAGGGAGTTTTACCCTCACTCCAAGCAATCACGGCTTTGTCTGACTTCTGAAAAGCAAGTCGTTCAAACCCTCTACGCAAGCCCTACGTCACCTCTGCGCAGACCCTCACACGCTTGGCCCAGAACTGATGATAATCAAGTCATCCTGCCTACTATTGATTGGGAAAATGTCTCTCCAACACTCCAGAAAATCCTCCCAACCTCTAGAAACTGAAACGACCTTCCCTTCAACCAAATCGAATTACCTATCTTGAGGCTCTGCGCAACCTCCTGGAGAGTAATTTCGGTCTCCTCTTTCTGACTCTCCGGAAATGGAAACTCCTCAGGAATACTACTATGTTGCCCCTCTACCAATGGTTACTCAATCACTAGCTCAATCTTCCTGCTACTGCAAAATCGAACAACCTTGATCATTGCATATTTGCACTAGTGTCTTCTCCATCTACCTATTGACCTCTTCTTATAATCTCTAGTTGGGACTTCAATGGCCAAGATTAAAACTTAATTGATGGTTGAGATCATCTCCAAGTAGATCCGTGTGAGTTTATAGAGAATTCTCACCTTTCTCAATTAATTACTATTAATTAACCAGTGTTCCTATGTTAGACTTAAGAAATTTTTAATTATAATCAATTAATTCAATTGAGCCATCTCTAGTTGGAATTTCCAAAAAAGATTTTTGGGTTTCGGAGAACTCATGTTTTAGCCTCTCCATAAAGTTTTGAGTCTAGAACACCATCCGATGCTACAAAAACTAACACTCCCTCTTAGCGAGGAATGTGTTCTCTCCAAACTCTGTCTCTATAACATCCTCCAACGACATTGTTGATATTTGACAACTATAGTTGTCTGCCACTATCCACCAACCACTGTGCTAACTCTGATTCATATGCTATCAACTATAGCTGAACCATGCTACATCCATGTTGCCACTGACACTGCACTTTACATCCTGTGTTGTTGCCAACTCTGCATCTGCACTGCCACCCAACTAACACTCCCTCTCACAGTTGTTGTTGCTGCTACAACTGAGATGTATCCAAAATACTTTGCTACTGAAACGGGTTCTCCACTATACCCATTTTTTCTCTGAAATAGACAAGCTTATCTCTCCCTATAGCTTTCGTGAGTATATCTGCAACTTGCTCTTCTGTGGGAACATATTGTCGCTAGACCGCTTCTCGCTAAACACAATCTCTGATGAAATGACACCTGTTGACCACTACGTGTCAACTACCCATAGCAGTACACCCCCTTTTCTTCGCAAAAAGGGATAGCGCTTGATCGACATGTTCGTGCCATTCAACAGTCATCGTCGACTTGATCATATTAAGTTGTAAACCCAGTCTGCATGTTGAATTGTAAATAATCTTAACAGAGCTGAGTCATGTATGTAAATTGCCTAGGTGGACCTAATTTTCTAGTGGTAATCTGCATTCCGGAAGGTTTTTCGTCTCACCAATCCATGATCGGCAGAGTTTTCCTTCAACCTGACCCCAAAGCCGGAATGAATTTTGTCATCAGAGTCTTAGGAAAATCTTAGTGTGTTAATCTGCTAGATTATGTTTGGTCGCAGAACTGGGTGGTCTATGAGGGTCTATGTCAAAGGGCTTTTCCCCCTTGTGATGTAAAATTGTAAAAGTCATGATGTAAAGTGTCTTGAGGGTTAGGAAATGTTTTAATCCCCTCATAGGTCTTAAGTCTTAAGTCTTAGGGAAATTTTTCCAAAGGCTGAGTTTGAGGATCCATAAAAAAAAATAATAATAAATAAATAATAATAAAAAAAAAAAAAGTAAAATAAAATATTAAATAGAATAAAAACTTAAAAATAATAAAATAATAATATTTTGAGAATTTCAATTTTTTAATGCATTAAAAATTCGACGAATACTCATCGGCGGTCGAGATCATTTTGACGTGGATCACTCAAACTAGTCGTTGGGAATTTTTCCTTTAAATAGGGTGCTAGGGGTTATTTGAGATCATGGGATCTATGAGTCTTGTGCTGAAGAAGCTCTCTTGTAAACATTTTCTGGCGCTAATAAAAAAAGACTTTGGGGTCGAAATCTTGCTGGTGTTACTCTCTTGCAGTGCTGTGAGCTATTTTGTTTTCTGCATATTTTAATTTTCAGCCATTAGTAACAGCTTATTGAAAAGTATTGTTGAGCATAGGTATCTTGTTCACTTGCTAGGGTTTGAATGGTATTAGGGTTTCTGAAGTAATGGCAGGTATCTCTATTGCATTGGAGATCTAGTACTATTTTTCCTCTCTTTATTGATGGTTGAGGTGAGTTGTGCAGGAAACCCTTATTGAAGAAAATCAGTGGGTGTTTGGGGAAGTTCTCGGCTGAACCAGCCAACTCCTGCAAGCATTTCTTGCAGAACCCAGCTAGTTTTGATCCTGGGTTAATCATTTGGTTTGTTTTATGAGTTGCATGAGAGATTTTCTAAAGCATTTCATTGCAATCTGAAATTCTAAAAATATATTTGATGATCACTGACAAATCTGGCTGTTGTAGAGCTATATTTTGTAATTTTGGACCAGTTTGCAGGGTTTTTACTTTTAATTTTTCGCATATATTTTCCGGGTTTTGTTTTCCATTTGTAGGTTGCAGGTCTGAGATAAAATCTGGTGAAAAATAAAATTTTTGCAGGGTCCCTGTTTTGGCTGTTCAAGGGTTTTTAGAATCTATTGCTTTAAGATCTGGAAAAAAAAATTTGGCATCAGTTTCACTTATAATCAGCTTCTGCCGTTTGAAACATTTTTTCCTAGGATTACAAAGTCATTTTTCTTAATCCCCAAGCTATCCTTAGCTGCCAGAGTTGCAAGAAATAAATCGTTCTCTGTCTATCTATGTAGTTCACACTGCCAGATCATACATCTGCTCTTTTCCATCAAACCCGCAATCTTTTCTCTGCACGCTGCTATTCTTTCCAAATCTACCCAACCCTTGTCTGCATCGGCTTGTTGTCTCTCACTGTCAATTTACAACTTGTGTGGGCCTCCTCTCTTTCAAGCCGCTTCCTCTTGGACCTGCGCATCTCCACCGATCCTTTGCAACCATTCCCGCATTTTCAAAGTGTCACCGTCTAGATTTCTGTCTCCTTTCCTTGCAAATGCATAAACCTCCCTATTCCGCAGCAAATCCATTGAGCTGCATGCCTGGAACGTGTCATTTAACTCTTCATCGAATCTACCAGACTTGCTTACCTCCGTGTTGCGTCCTCATCGCACCTGCATTCACCAAACCTGGAAACATACAGTTAGAAAATCGTTGTTTCATTTTTATGAGCCAGCCAACGCGTGAACTGTTATACGTGAATTTCTCTCCGCCTAAAGAAACTATTTTGGGCTCCAGCGTGAATCGATCTTTTTGATTTTGGGTTCATTACAGTTAAACATAAGTCTTAGCGTTGAGCGGTAGGGTTTCCTCTCATCAATTATCCGTTTCATTTTTTTTATTTTTATGAATAGGTGCTAACGATTAGCGTTTTGGATATATGTGTTCAGTTTAGATTCGTTTAGATTTTAAGTTTAGTCTTATTTTGTAGCTTATGTTTAGATTGTTTAGATTCAATTTTTTTTTAGAGTTTGATTTTAAATATAAAAAATAAAATTCATAAAAAGGCTTTTTAGGGTTTTAGCTTTACATTTTAGATTTTAATTTTGATTTTTTTTTATATGTTTAGTTTTAGAATAGATTTAAATTAGATTTTTCATTTTTAAGCTTTGTTTTATTTTGAGTTTAAAAATTAAAAAATCATAAAAATTTTAAAATCTTAAAATCATAAAAATTTAAAAATCTTAAAATCATAAAAAAATAATATATATATAAAATACAAAAAAGAAATTTCTTTTCATTTAAAAGTAGATTTAGATTTTTTTTTTTTTTTATTTAGTTTTAAATTTTTGGTTTTAAATCTTTTCTGAGAAACATAAAAGTATTTTGGAAATATTTTGCCAGATGCAGTCTTGGCTCAAGCACTTGTCATGTTTTATTTTTCCTGCTGAGGCTAAAATTTTGATGTGGGATTGATGTTTAACATCTTTTATGTGATTTGGCATGCTTAAATTTACAGGATTGTATGTCAAGCTTTATCTTTCGAAGTTTCAAAACTGCTAGATCATCGTTAAAGCATTGTGAAATTACTAGATATCTTGCATCGTTTGAGTTATTTGATGTAAATGATTGCTCTACATGGTTTACTTTTCTGCAGCATTTAGTAAGTAATCGTTTAAACATCAAACCCATAAGGCACTGGTCAATTGAAATTAATAAAATCAATTTAGTGCTTGTTCTCCTTTGTGTCTCCCAAACCAACTGGTTCATAGTTGGTCTTCCTCTTTCCTACAAGGTCTACCCCCCTTAGCCGCGAGAGATAGGCTTAAACGGAGAGATCAGGGATCAGGGTGACAGCCCCCGGTCTGAGCGTTGTCGTGACAATTTGTGCGACAACAACACCGAAGATCTATGAGTTACGAACTGTCATAACACACTGGATTTTCAAAGAGCTTGCTTTGATTATCAGAGAAGACACTGGTCGCCTCCATCTTCCACTTCAACAAGCTCACCAGCAACATCCGAAGCCATATGACTCCGCATGTAGTTGTGCTAGTTTCCATATACTCTACCTCTACAAAGCTCAGTGCTACTGACTTCTGCTTCCTAGTGCACCAAGAAACCATCCATGATCCAACGTTGAAGCAGTACCCAGAGGTACTTTTCTTGTCCACTGAACTACCTGCCCAATTTGCATTTGTGAATCCACATAGTCTAATGTCATCCCCTTGGGTATATTTCAACCCAAACTCTATTGTACCGCCCAGATACCTCAAAATCTACCTCGTTGTTGTTCAATGCACTCTCTTCGACTCCACCATAAACTGACAAAGCGTGTTGACTATGAAGCAGATATCTGCCCTCATATTGACCAAATACATGAGAGCACCGATGATTTTTCTATACAAGGTGGGGTCAACATCCTTTTCATCTGATGCATCTATCTTCTTCTAATTGATGATCATGGGCATAGACATGGGTCTACAATCCTGCATCTTGAATCTCTTCAGAATATTCGTAGCATATCTCCCTTGATCAAGGAAGATCTCCTTATCCTTCTACCACACCAATCCCAGGAAATAGTGCATCAATCCCAAGTCCTTCATGTCAAACTCTATTGCCAAGTTCATCTTGCAATCTTCTATGAGCCCTGATGACCCTATCAAGAAGAGGTCATCTACCTACAAAACTACGATGAGTAGCTCATTCTCTACCATCAAATAGTAAAGGTTGGTATCTGCGTCGCTCTTGAAGAATGCCATCTACTACAAGAGTTGTCAATTGGACCATACCATGCCCTGGGAGCCTGCTTGAGCCCGTATAGAGCTTTCTTCAACCTGCACACACAAGCACCTCTCATGAATCTAGAAGCCCTTTGGTTGTTCTATAGACACCTCTTCTTCTATGACCCCATTCAAGAATGTTGTCTTGACGTCCATCTAGTGAATATGTCATCCCATTTGTGTTGCTAGAGATATGACTGACCGGATAGAGGTATATTTGGCAACAGGGACGAAGGTCTCCTCATAATCTATATTCCTTCTGTGCAAACCGCTTTGCCATGAACCTAGCCTTGTACTTCTCCATGCTGCCATCCGCAGCATACTTGATCTTGTAGATCCATCGAGAACCTACAACTGACCTGTCCTCAGGTCTTGGTACCACCTCCCAAACATTGCTTGTCATGATAGAGTCGTAATCCTCCACCATGGCATATATCCACACCTAATGTTGTGCGGCCTCCTGATAGCTAGAAGGTTCTGCAACCTGTACCACCAATGATTGGTACTTGTCAAGTTGTCTGCACTCTCTCTTGCTCGCCCTAGGAGCTCCAAAGAACTCCTCTGCATCTCTCAATGTCTGATGAGCTTCCCTACTGGTTTGACCACTAGTGGTGGGAGGTTCAACCAGCTCCTCATCCTTGCCTTTGTTGCTCCATCTACTGTGAACTCACTGGATCACCTATGCCAGTACTAGTAACTGTACTAGATCCCTGTGACTATCCTTGCAGTGGTCCTACCAGTTGTCCTTGTGACTACCCCTGCTACTGAACAAATGGAGCTTCTGCTAGCTGATTTTGATCATTTGCAGGCATCTCATGAGATCTCTGGAAAGCTTTGTCCTCCATGAACTTTACGTCTCATCTCACTACAACCTTTCTATTGCTAGGAATGTAGATCATGTATGCCTTTGAGGTTTTGCTATACCCAGTGAAGAACCCCTTTTCTGCAGTCTAATCCAATTTGGTGTGTTTTTCATCTAGCACATGGCAGTAAGCTATGCTATCGAAAATCCAGAAGAGACTAAATTTTAGTTTCTTTCTTGTGAAGAGCTCTTCTGGCGTTTTCTTCCCCAAAGCTCAATGACGAGTCTTGTCCTGAATATAAATTGTTGTGTTACATGCCTCTGCCCATAAGAACTTGGGCAAGTCCTTGTCATATAACATCACTTTCACTTCCCCCGCTATAGTTCTATTTTTCTGCTGTGCTACTCCATTCTGCCGTGGATTGTATAAAGTTGTCCACTCTCTTTCGATGTTTTCTTTCCCGAAGAATTTGTGAAGTCTTTATCTGTATAATCTCCACCATTATCTGAGCAAAGCACCTTGATCTTCTTCCCTGTTGCATTCTCTACTAGAGCCTTAAACTCCCTGGAGCAACTGAAGACTTCATCCTTGGTCTTCAAGAAGTAGATCCAAGTTTTCCTGGAATGGTCATCAATAAAGGTGACAAAGTACTCAACCCCACTAAGAGCTCTAGTTGGCATAGGGCCACAAATGTTTGAGTGTATGAGTCCCAACACACCATTTTCTATGTTGTTACTTCTTGGGAATGTTGCCTTAGATATTTCCCAAGCACACACCCCCTATACACATCATCGTGTTCCATGCCAAGTTCTGGAACACTTGTCACAGTCTCCCTAAGCATTCTAAGTGCTCCACGATGTAAATGTCCCATTCTCATATGCCATAGCTCATTCAGATCTTTCCCACTGCTACCATCATTGCCTCCTTGTTCCATTGGAGAATCAAGCTACAATCTATACAATATGTTGCTTTGAACTCCAATTTGTTTCACCCTCTTCTAGCTTGGGTGTTTGACAAACACCTTCTTCCCTACGAAGTGAACATCATATCCCTTATCCTGTAGCCAGGATAATGAAATTAGGTTCATACCCAATCTCGACACATGCAATACATTTGTAGCACTGGTACTTGCTCCTGACTCGTCTGAAAATCGATGGTACATCTCCCCACTGGAGTACACTTCGTCCTGTTTCCCATCATTATCTGGAAGTCCATCTACTCTTGATTGTAGCTAGAGAAATATTCTCTAACCCCTGTCATGTGAGCTGGCACTCCACTGTCTATATACCAAACACCTTGTGCAGCTGAGCCAGATAAGCAAGAAAATCCGCCCTCTAATCTAGATGACAACTCTAAAGCCCCCTGAATATCACATCTGTGCATGGCCATACTGGAGATATCTGAGGAATTTACTGAAGACATCTTGAGTATAATTCTGTGTTATTTCTCTTCCACCTGGCACTGAATCTCCTCTAGCAAACTGCTACAAACCTTCTGTGCCCAGACAAGAAAATCTGCTCTACGAAGATATCTAGTTGTTGTTCCCTTTGCTTGCTAGAAATGTTACTCTGGAAAATCGAATTTTTTGCCACCTTCAACTGAAAATTGAACCCTTGCCCAACAATTCGCTTTGTCTGGCTAGTCACTGCATAGCCCCTGAAAACTTCACCTGCTCCTCCCTCTGAACAGTGAAATTTTCTTTCTTTCACCTCTGAGCTTCCCTGCCTGTCAAACATGCCCTAATACCATGTGAAAATCCCTTGAAATGCAGCAACTGAAATTATTTCTACTAACTGATTATTCAGTTTATTAATTTTCTGATTATTATCGAATTAATCACACTGCGATTTCTTCACAAATAAAAATTTTGCAGAAGCAAAAATAGGAACTGAGAAATGCTAGCGCACAAAAATTTTGACACCGTTATTTTTGGACAAATGTCCCCGAAAAAACCTAATGTGGAGAAATCGGTGCAACAGTGAGGGTTTTTATTATTATGCAACAACAAAAATTCTGAGTACAATAAAATGTCGTCAAACTGGCGATTCTATCTGAGAGAAATATAGGCAAAAATATCTTAGGGAATTTTACCCTCGCTCCAAGCAAACTCAGCTTTGTCTGACTTCTGAAAAGCAAGTCGTCCAAACCCTCTACGCAGACCGCACACGCTTGGCCCGGAACTAATGCTAATCAAGTTGTCCTGCCTACTGCTAACAACAAAAATCTCTCCCTAGAACTCTAGAAAATCCTCCCGGCCTCTGGAAACTAAAACGACCTTCATATCTAGTTGTTTCTCCCTCTGCCTATTGCTACTCGATCACTGGCTCAATCTTGTTGTTGAATCACCTGCTACTGCAAAATCAAATTGCCTTGATCACTGAGTACCTACACTAGTGTCCTCTCCATCTACCCATCGGCTGCTTCTTAATCTCCAGTTGGGACTCCAGCAGCTAAGATTAAAACTTAATTAATGGCTAAGATCATCTCCAAGTCAATCTATGTGAGTTTCTAGAGAACTCACATTTTTTAATTAATTACTATTAATAAAACAATTTTCCTAAGTTAAACTTAGGAAATTTTTAATCACGGTCAATTAATTTAATTGAGCCATCTCTAGGTGGAATTTCCAAAAACAATTTATGGGTTTTGGAGAACTCCTGTGTTTTAGCTTCCCCATAAAGTTTCAAGACTTTCACCATCCGTTGCTAAAAGACTAACACTAATGACATCGACTTTCTTAAGAGTTGACAATGCTGCCACTCGTGTCTTCAATCATGCATACAACTTTCATGTTGTTGTTGCCTTTACCCTCCAAAGGGTATCGAATCATATGGAGTCTTTATGGGCCACTTTGATTATCAGGATTCCAATGTTCTTCATCTCGTCGCATCATGTGTTCTTTGTCCTTGAATGCTTCCTCAAGTTGCTCCCTTTGATAGATCTCTTCATGCATCCTTGTCATGCTATTACGGAACACCTGCAACTAATATCACTCATGGTAAGCAAATATCAACCCGAAAATCTACTATTCTAACACGTTTCATGCAAACTTTTTGATTATGGCTCATCAGTGCGCTCGGGAAGAAAAGGGGAAGCATTTGGGTACAAGGCGCACTGTCCATGGCCAAGCTCTGAGTGTTGAGGCTTAAGGATGCGTTGTGCGCTCTACTGGGAAGAGAGAGTTTGATGGAGGGTGCAAGGTGCAATTTGAAGGATGAAGGAGGCCTTGAAATTAATCAATAATGAAAATCATTATTCTACCTTCTACTCTCGTGTTCAACATCTTTGGGAGTGCATAAAGGCCTCTTTCTCTGTAATTTCCTAATTGTGATTAGCCTTTGAAAATTTGTTGTGGGTGAGCTGAATTAAGTGACCAATGTTACCTTCACCTTATTTGAAAAGGATTGCACCAATTGCAATCCTACAGGCATTGTTGTGAACATGAAAATTTTTCTTCCAATCAAAAAATTGTAATAGGTTATTTGACAATTTTTTGCTAAGTGCAAATGTAGAGTCCAAAATTTACATTTCAATCAGAGAACAAAATTTTTATGAAAATGTACTAAATTAAATGTATGCACATACCTATTTCTCCCATTTGATGTCGATCCCTAGCTATTGTTGCTCTAAGTTCTCTACCTTTGTTCCCAGGCTGACCAATTCCTCCCTGCCTATCTAGGATCGACCTCTCTGGTTCCCAAATCCAGAGGACTTCAAGACCAAAATCCACCAGCCCTCCTGCCCAAAACTCCAAGAACTCTTGCTCAGATTTCCAAGTCTCTTCATTATGTCTCGAGCCCAAGGATCGCCCCATAGTTTCACTCCAATGATCTATTCTTCCTGGTGGCTTTCTCCGTATTTTCTCTTCTATCTTCGCTTCCTCAAAAAGACAAAAACAAATAAAAAACCTCCCTGTTCTTTCTCCCCTTCGATCCTCTTATACCCCCTTCTCCACTAATGTCATGTCCCCATTTTTATTGTTCTTCATAGTACAGCCAAGGTGGATTTCTAGGGCAAGGGATGGCCAGGTCAGTGCAGCAAGTTTATGTCATCAGGGGTCCCGATGGAGTTTTGAGGATTTTTTATGGGATTTGATGGCATTCGCTTGGCATATTCCATCATCCGCACAGTTTGCCTTTCGTATTGTCGCATTCCAACAACTTTCAAAAATCAGCATTATTCTCGGGCATAACTTAATTAATTATGCTCAAGGTGGCATTCCGGGGAGATTAACTAATGGAACACCTCAATGTAATAACTCGTTGGAATCATAACGAGAAGATCTACAAGATGGAATGGTTAGATATGAGTTTCAGTGACCTGAGGAGACGTGGTGGCCAATTTACCCCTTTCACGCATTAAAAAGAATATTTTAATTGAAATAAATGAGGGAAAAGTGCTCCATGATCAAAATAATAAAAAAATAGAAGGTTCTAGAGGAGTCCACCAAATCTACAAAAGAGGAGGAGACCATTGGAGGACATCTTAGATTTGAGTATTGCTTTTGTGGAGAGGTTTGAGAACCGAGTTCTCTACTTCAATAGTAGCACCAAGAGGGAAACCCTCGGGTGATTAAGTGAGAGTGGGCGAGCACCCATCTCTTCCCTCGGTGGATCCATTCAAGGTTCACAGGTTGCAGCAATTTGATTTTCAATTTGTTTTGGGAGGCCCATTGTAGTATTATCGTAGATCTATTAAGGCCAGCGATCTCAGCTATTTTGCTATTCCAGCATGTAAAATCCTATTTTATATATTATAATAAAGCTGAGATTCTTTCTACTTATCGTGTTATGGAATTGCATGCATTTTATCCGTTATATTTTACATGGAAATCTTATGTTTATAAGTAGAAATTTTGTAATGACCCACTTATAGTAAAGTAGTATTTATGAAATTAAATAAAGTTAATTAAATTAAAAATAAATTAATAAAATAAATTAATAAATAAACTTTATTTCAAAATTAAGATATGCAGATAAAATCAAATCAGATTTGGTTTATAAAAATCGACACGTATCATAAATAAGACACGGTGATGGAGGATGTCAGTAATGAAAATTTATAAGAAGGAAGCTCTGGTTGGAGGCAAGGGGGAGAAAAAGGAGGAGGACCAAAACTGATACACAGAGTATGTTTATGATCAGGAAGACCTGACTTGTTCTGAGGTTTCTGGGATGGGGGAAACAGTCTACTTTGCCAAAGAAGTTTATTGAACTGAGTAGCAAGGTTCTGCTCAGTTTGGCTGGGTCGTTTCGGTCTTTTGGTAACCGAAGCAGGAGCAGTTGAGGCTTCATCGACCGTAAGATTACAGGTAAGTATTTTCATTGGTTCTGTTAATTAAATTTATAAAATTTAGGTAATTTTATTACTGGATCATGATCTGTAATTTCAGAAATCTTCACTGTCTCTAATTTCAGAAATCTTCACTGTCTCTGCATTTATTATTTCTTATTCTATTCATAAGGAAAAGTTGTTAAAATAATTCACAGTTCTTACATCTGGTATCAGAGTTGGTTCAACTTTCGGACCTGTTAAGTTTGTTAAGGATTTAAATTTATCGAAATAAGGTGGTGCTAAAGCCATTTAAATCATGCACCCAGTAACAAATCTGACAGTACTCAATGTCTATTAGGACTTTAGCTAGATGAACTTCCATATCTTTTTGTGTTGCTCAGCGACCTCCCTATCGATTGTTTTACCATAGGCCTTCTCAACCTCACTGGAAACTGTATCGCTAAGCTTTGTGCAAAAACACTGCTTGGCCCTCGTTTCCTTTTCCTTTTCTCTGCAATTCCTTCAACCTCTTTCTATTTTAGCTTCAGTTTTGGTAGCTCTTCAACCACCTGATATGAAACAGAGCCATGTAACTACATCACCATGTTCTTTGTCAGCGCCAGAAGTATGAGGCTTGGAGTGAGAAAATCTAATTATTGATGTTTTCTAGAGGCAATTGAACCACCGCCGCCTTCATTTCATTACGTATGCTTCTGAGATAGAAAGCGAAGAATGAATGCTATCGATGACCTACCGATTAGCCCTGAAAGTAATATGCTCACCAGTGGAAATGCTTGTGTTTCCATTGAAGAAGGAATCATTGCCAATAAGATTAATACTTGCATCGAATACTGATCCTTCTTAATTGATCACTTGTCAGATTGATTGATTTCAAACGTTTTGCAGAAAGCTAGCATCTGCAAGCGTTAGGCAACCAGAACTGTATGCTTTTAATGACAAAGTAATCCAAATTAATGAAGTAGATACGCCTTTGGCCCCTTTGTCGTCCTATGAGGAGCTCCTGTAATTCTTTCTTAAGAAATAAAGCGTATGCCAAAAAAAAAAAATTTAAATGTTAGACTCCAAACGTAATCGATTTTCTTTTATAACAAAAAAAAAAAAAAAATTAGTTACTGTCAAACCCTGGTTGCCTAGCTTCTTGAGAGAGATAGATTAAACCATGAACATCAGCAATAAAATACGACTCAGAATGGCTCTAAACCTCCAGCCTAGGAATCCATTGTGATTTCAACCCTTCGAAAAACACCAAATCTAGTGTTAGAAAATTTTGATCACCGCATAGGGATAAAATGATAGGAGAAACATGATAGGAAGGATAGGGCAGACCCGCTCGCCCAACTGAAATGTGCGTTCGCATTCTCAGGTGTTGGCTCGACATGCCGTCTCTAAACGATCATTGACACAATCACCCGGATTACGCCCATCATAGCTAACGTATCATAAGAGGCCTGCAATAGTTAATGCCAGAACACACTAAAGACATAGAGACCATTTTGTTGGAACTGACCAAAAGTAGTAAGACGCATTCAAAATATGGAATTCAGCAGCAGTTATAAATAGGTTGCTTAAATATCCAGAGCAAGACCAAGCTATCGAAATTAAATAGAGGTTAAGTGCAACATTGAAGCAACCCAAGACAATAAAAAATTAGACAATATTCAAAATATACAAATGAACAGAAAAGCAAAGCGTGATGATCAGACATTATAAATTCTAGCATGAGTGGGAAGCAGAAGTATATCCTGGTACAGTACTTGGTGCTTTTTTTTTGTAACTCTGTATATAAGACTCAGTTTTTGGCCAAAGAAAAGACATTATAAGAGCTAATGTACAGCGATTTATCATAGCAGCCTCTCATAGGGTTCCTGCATATCGCTAGTACACATATTGACTACAAAATATATGACTGAAATGCGTAAAAAAAATTAGAAATTGATGGATTCTCAAGCTTAAAGGTAAAAACAAGGCCAGGCCCATACCCGACACCCGCTCAGTTAATCCGCTGCGTGCTAGTATATGGTGTGAGTTGTATAGTTTAATGATGCGTCAGGGTATGCCTATTTTGTGGACAAGTATCGTAAGGATAAGTAATCGTAAGAATAAGCCAACGTGTAATTGAAACAATGAACCATTCATTACGATTACCGCCTTCTCAATCTTGAATATTAAAAGAAACCATTAATAATTGATTGGCGGTAAAGATAAAACTGCTGACAAAGTTTCCACTTCCAGCCGCCTTTAGTTTTGCCGTCTTTCGATATCAAAAAACGAGAATTAAAAAATGAGATATATAATATAATGGAATATTTTTATTTAATTATTAATTTAATTATATTATATTATATTTATTTATCATACTAAAGAATAATTACTTCATACTTACCTTTATACTATGACTACTAACTTCCATTTGTAAGGCATCTTAACAAACAAACAAACAAACAAAAAATCCGTCCACAGAAACTTTTCCACTAGATTTCTCCACTTGTGAACTATATAATACAAAGGTACATTTAAGCAAGCTCAGTGACTATTAAGTCGGAAGTATTTTTTTGATCAGCTTTATTCTACTGCGAATTTTTCTAATATATCAATATAGTTATAGTTAATCCTTCATTTATATACCATATCTCTTTTCATATTTAAAAATATTAGATCTTAATAATAGCTTTATAAATATTTTTATTTATTAAAATTTGATTTTATGAAATAAAATATATTAAATTTTGGTATTGTATCAATAAAAAAAAAAAAAAATTAAAGACCCATGCATTAAAATAAGTATTGTTACGCATTAGGATAGAATACCTTGCATTAGGACAAGGAGGTCACGAGACCACACTCCTTGACCTCGGTACCAGTAAGATCTGCCTAGCAGATAAAAATAGCAAAACTATACCCGTTTATAAATATGAAATTGCAAAAACTATATGTTAAATCCGAATGTATACCTCAAATTTTTATAAAATTTTATTATGTATACAGGAAACATTACAATGGTAAAGACATATGAGCGACGACAACGTGATCGGGCAGCATCACCGTCACTAATGCCACCACCGTCGGCATCACCATCTCCATCACCATCATCATCGTCTCCATCAATACCATCATCAACACCAATCGCTCCAGCACCGGAGTTGACCGTGATAATGAACTCAAGCCTTATTGGAACCATTAAGAGGGTCGACCATGGTTAAGACCAAAGAAGAATTTCAACCCTTAGCAACCAATTCAGCTGAACCAAAGAAATTTAAGTATAAAAGATCAACGGATGATATTTCTAGGGAGATTCAGAAAATTAAACTCCCAGAATTTTCAGGAGGTCGAGCTGGAGAACGTGCTGAAACATGGTTGGAAGGAATGAACAAATGTTTTAAATTAAGAGAATACTCTTCTTCTGTAAAAGCAAAAATTGTTGTATTTCAATTAAAATAAAGTGCTTTGATTTGGTAGGGAAATCTGGAAAAACAACTACACCTCACGACGGACAATGTCCCTTGGGAATTATTTGAGGAAAGATTCCGCACGACGTATTTACCTCCATATTTTCAACAACAACAATCCGCAGCCTTTCATACATTAGTTCAAGGTAATAAAACAGTGGAGGAATACGAGATAAGGTTTATGGCTTGTAAAATACATTCACTATTTAGATTTTGATGAACGTCAGGCTGGACACTTCATATTTGGGTTAAATCCTCGCATCAGGGCCTTGGTAAGCATGTGGAAACCCTCATCAGTAGTTGAGGCGGTAGAATGTGGCCGTTATGCAAAAGAACATCTAGGAAGCAAAAAGGATGTAGGGCCAACAGAACCTATACAATCAAGATTTCCAGGAAAGACTCCCCGAAATTTCTTCAGGGGAGGTAACTCAAGGCCACCTTATGGTAATAGATTTACCGCAAGAAATCTAGGAACAAGAGCTCCCATGGCAATTAATACTATAGCCGCTGAATCATCAAACACCAGTCCATGGAAATCTCATGGCACTACTAATAGAGGAAGAAATTCGAGAGGAAGCAACATGAGAGGACGAATCTCTTTATGTAGAAATTCATGTCCTGATTCAAGAGGACCAACACAGGTTATATGTTGGGGATGTGGAGGACCACATTTTCAACGTGATTGTCCAGAAGCTTCATCAAGTATAGTGCATAGGACTGGAAAGGAACCAATATCAAATAACCAAGGCAATCATGAATTCATGCGCTAGTCAACAACGATCAAGTAGCACATTAATCCACTGTAGTGGAATCTTCAGGTATTATTAATGGTATAAAATTCAAAATCTTATTTGATACTGATGCCACAAATAGTTTCATTTCGTCATATGCATTAAACAAATGTGGGTTGGCAGCTCGCAAACAAAATGATTTCACACAGGTAGAAATGGCCTTAGGAGACCTCCAATTCGTAAACTTAAGTGTGGACCAATGCAAAATTGACCTAGGGTTCTGTTTGACTAAATTGAAAATTTATGTCACAGCCTTAGGAACTTATGATCTTGTTATAGGTATGGATTGGCTAGAATCTCAACAAGCTTGGGTAGACTGTTTTGGGAAAAGAATTCTAGGTATAAATGATGAAGGAGAGGTGATTCAAATTCAAGGAATTATGAGAAAAGTATCTTTACGTTGCATATCAGCAATGAAAATGAAGCGTTGCTTAAAAAAAAGGTTGTCAAGCATATGTAATTCAAGAAGTAAGTAAAGAAAAAGGACCATCCTTAGAACGATATCCGATGTTAGCCGAATTTCCGGATGTATTTTCAAAGGAACTACCAGGTTCACCCCCTGTAAGAGAGCTAGATCTCACTATGAATTGAAACCTGGTACTCAACCAAACTCTAAAACACCTTACAGAATGGCAGCGCCAGAACTTCAAGAATTACAAATTCAATTGAAGGAACTATTGGATGTAGGACATATTCGACCCAGTATATCACCTTGGGGTGCTCCTGTAATTTTTGTCAAAAAAAAGATGGATCCTTAAGATTATGCATAGATTATCGAGACTTGAATCGAGCTACAATGGAAAATCGATATCCTATGCCTCGAATTGATGATCTTTTCGATCAAATGAAAGGAGTTGCTATCTTTTCAAAAATTGATCTTCAATTAGGCTACCATCAGCTAAGAATTTCTTAAAGCGATATTTCTAAGACTGCATTCCAGACACGTTTTGGACATTATGAGTTTACTGTGGTACCATTTGGATTGACAAATGCACCAGCAGTCTTCATGAATCTTATGAACAGTATTTCCGCAAATATCTTGATCAATTTGTACAGGTCTTTTAGATGATATACTCATCTATTCCAAGAATGAGAAAGAGCATGAAAAGCATTTACGGATAGTGTTGTCTTGCCTTAGAAAACATCAGTTATATGGAAAATTATCCAAATGTTCATTCTTTAAAGAAAAGATTCATTACTTAGGTCATATCATATCAGGTGAAGGGATTTCAGTAGACCCTGAGAAGGTAAAAGCAATCATGGAATGGCCAATACCGAAAAAAGCACATGAAGTACGCAGCTTTATGGATTTAGCTGGTTACTACCGAAGATTTGTGGAGGGATTCTCCAAAATTGCAAAGCCAATTACAACCCTTCAACGTAAAGGTGTTAAGTATGAATGGACTGAGGAATGTAATAAAGCATTCTCTGAACTAAAAAGACTACTGACAATCTTAAAAGTCCCTGATATGGACAAAGATTTTACGGTATGTACTGATGCATCCAAACAAGGGCTAGGTGCAATATTAATGCAGGATAGAGGAGTAATAGCATATGCCTCCAAAAAGTTAAAACCTCATGAAGAACTCCATGCTACTCACAATTTAGAGTTAGCCGTTGTAGTACTAGCTCTAAAGATCTGGAGACATTATCTACTGGGACAAAGTTTTACACTTAAAAGTGACCATCAAAGTATTTGTTCACCCAAAGAGACTTAAACGCTAGACAAAGACGATGGAGTGAATTCGTAAGTGAATATGACTTTGGAATATCATATATTAAGAGAAAAGAAAATGTAATAGCAGATGCTTTAAGCAGAAGACCTCGGATATTCTCTCTCATACCTATCAAAGTAGACTTAAGGCAACAAGTACTAGAATATCTCATAAAAGATCACTGGTATTTAAAGGTAAGATCTAGTCTTGAGAGTAAAAAGCCAAAAGAATCTAAATTTTAAGGAAATGAACTAGAAGATGATGGAATCTTACGATTCCATGGAAGGATGTATATTCCTGATAATAGAGATTTTCAAGACATTATCCTTAAAGAAACCCACAGAGCAGTGTATTGTGCACATCCTAGGGTAAAGAAAATGTATGCGGATACCAAGAAACTATTCTTCTGGTCGGGCATGAAATGTGATATCGTTCAATTCGTTGCAAGATGTTTGGAATGTCAGCAAGTAAAAGCAGATCATTGTCATTCAGCAGGTCTTTTACAACCTCACGACATTCCTATGACCAAATGGGAGATTATTTCTATGGATTTTATCACTAGGCTACCTTTTACTTCTCAAAGACACAATGCCATTTTGGTAGTAGTGGATAAATTAACAAAAAGTGCCCATTTCATTTCCGTAAGCGATACTTATGACGTTACTGACGTAGGCCGAGTATTCATAAATGAAATTATCAGATTTCATAGAATACCTAAGAAGATTATATCAGACAGAGATTCTCGATTCACTTCAAGATTCTGGACTTGCATGCAGTCAGCCTTAGGAACTCAACTAAATTTAAGCACAGCTTATCATCCAGAAATTGATGGGCAAACAGAAAGGGTAAATCAAGTACTTGAAGATATGTTGAGGATGTATGTTATGGATCAGCAATCACACTGGGAAAAGTACTTATCCTTAGTCGAATTTGCATACGATAACAGTTACCACAGCTCAATCGGATGCCTCCATTCGAAGCATTATATGGCAGACCTTGCAGAACATCATTAAGTTGGGACAGATTAGAAGATCGGGTGATAGTAGAACCAGAACTAATCCAAGAAATGGAGGAGCAGGTAAAACAAATTAGGCAATGATTAAAAGAAGCACAGGATAGACAAAAGAGTTATGCTGATGCTCACAGAACTGATAGGAAGTATGAAGTAGGGATCAGGTTTTCATCCGCATCAAACCGAATAAAAGCACTATTTGATTCGGAAAAGGGGCAAAGTTGTCACCTCGATTTATTGGACCATTTAAAGTCATGGAAAGAGTTGGACCCGTCGCCTATCGTCTTGCACTGCCACCTCACTTGCATAAAGTTTATAATGCATTTCATGTATCTGTATTAAGACATTATATAACTGATCAATCTCATAACCTTCAATCGAAGGAGCTGCAGATACCGAACAAAAGAATCATATCGGTCAAACCATTGCGTATACTAGAATGTAGGGTTCGACAGCTCAGGAATCGTCTAGTAGACCAAGTTAAAGTCCAGTGGTACAAGTATAGTCTTGAATCGGCTACTTGGGAAGATACAAAGAACATATGTCAAAATACCCCAATCTGTGTCAATTTTGAAGAACTCTAAACTATGTTTTGTATATATTTACTTTACTGTAAATCAGAGACTCAGAACCAATTTTGAATGCCCATATATAAACATGAACTTTTATGACATAATATTTGTTAAATTCCGCTAGTACATGGATACCAAAACGGAATATGTTATTGATCTACTAAATTATAGTTATCAAAGTAAAGTTTAAAATATTTAAGTGATTTTGCTTCTGATGGGAATTAAGATATTATAATGTTGTTTTACTTATGCGTATCAATATGATTGATGAGATAGAAATCAAAGAATAATTACATTTTAATAAGAAAGTCAATGACATGAATAGAATATGGCAAAGTACGTTATACAGTAATTGACATGTGTGAATTATACATAAGCTATTTGTTTTTGAATATGTTAATGCACATTTTATAAATGCATAGACAAAAGTTTATGATTGCAGATAATATCCATTACCAAAATGACTACGTGATAACAGAAACTTCAGAACAATTAAGGCTCAAAGAGATTCAATGATAGCGTATTAACCCTGATTCTACCGGGAGGGGTGGAGGTGTTGCCCACCGTTTATCCTCCGAATTCTGGAGTCATGGGAGGACTGTGTGAGTCACGCTCCCCTAGATGTGTGATGATGACTGTCGGATGCCTACTAAGGATCAGGTCGGTATAGCCAACGCTATCATCCTTGGAGTTTATGAATGGTTAGGTCAGTATAACTGACGCCATAACATACTCCAGTAGAGGGCAGATAGGATGGGAGCAGAAGAGATTAGGAAGGATAGAATGATTATAGAATAGTTGAAAATCAACTGAGACAAAACATGGATATTATAGTTGTAAAATATTAAAAATAATAAAGAAAACAAATTCAACCTTGTACTATAAAGACCTATATACTCATAATAATCATTAATATATTTTATAAACCCTAACTTCGGGACGAAGTTTTCGTAAGGAGGGATGTATGTAATGACCCACTTATAGTAAAGTAGTATTTATGAAATTAAATAAAGTTAATTAAACTAAAAATAATAAAAACATTAAATAAATTAAAAATTAATAAATAAACTTTATTTCAAAATTAAGATATGCAGATAAAATCAAATCAGATTTGGTTTATAAAAATCGTCACGTATCATAAATGAGACACGGTGATGGAGGATGTCGATAATGGAAATTTATAAGAAGGGAGCTCTGATTGAAGGCAGGGGGGAAAAAAAGAAGGAGCAAAACTGATACACAGAGTATGTTTATGAACAGGAAGACCTGACTTGTTCTGAGGTTTCTAGGCACGAGGGAAACAGTCTACTTCACCTAATAAGTTTACTGGACTAAGTAGCAAGGTTCTACTCAATTTGGCTGGGTGGTTTCGGTCTTTTGGTAACCGAAGCAGGAGCAGTTGAGGCTTCATCGACCGTAAGATTACAGGTAAGTATTTTCATTGGTTCTGTTAATTAAATTTATAAAATTTAGGAAATTTTATTACAGGATCATGATTTGTAATTTCAGAAATCTTAACTATCTCTAATTTCAGAAATCTTCACTGTCTCTGCATTCATTATTTCTTATTTTGTTCATAAGGAAAAGTTGTTAAAATAATTCACAATTCTTGCAAATTTTATGTCAAGGGGTTGTTCCAAATTTTCTTCGTTTGACACATTACAACCGACACTTCATAGCATCATATCCCCTTAACTTGAGTCAGTCGCTTGCCATTTACTTCCCTGTGCCTTGCCTGACAGGAGGAATAGGGTTTGTATTATTATCCAGGCGATGGCCCATTCATTGTGATGACAAATTTACCCAATTGTATTTCCGAACTTTGAGCAGATAATATCTATCATCTCCCTAAACTTTAATGGATGGACCGTACATCCATACAAACATCCCAAGGCCTACAAGGATGAGATTGAGCGAGCCATTTAGGAGTTGTCAGCACTTGGGCACATTAGGCCTAGCTCTAGCCCTTTCACTTCATCAGTTTTCCTGGTGAAAAAGAAGGATGGGACATTACGCATGTGCATAAGATTATCGGGCACTCAACAAAAAGACCCTGAAGGACCACTACCCCATTCCACGCATAGGTGAGTTGATGGATTTGCTGAGAGGATCCAAGTACTTCTCCAAGATAGATTTGTGTTCGGGGTACCACCAGATCAGAGTGAGGGATTAGGACGTCCCCAAGACGGCCTTCGGATGTCACAATGGGCACCTTGAGTTTCTGGTTATGCCTCTCGGGCTAATGAATGCACTAGCCACTTTCAAGTCTTCCATGAACCATATGTTTCATCTGTTAAAATTTCTGTTTTCCCACCCCGGTTTTCAGTTTCTCCTTATTTCTCCCATGTAGTTAAATGCCCTTTCCCATAACCATACATTCAACAAGCTGGCAAAAATAATTTTGCTGAAAACACAAATTATGGAAAATTTACAGAATGCTGGAAATTGCAGAAATAAAAATCAGCAGTAATAAACAGCCATTAAAACACATTAAAACACTGATATTTTTTGTCAACGTGACCCTGGAAAAACCCCCTACAACTCTTGGGGAAAACTAGTTTGAGAGCTCTTCTTTATTTCTGAAAAATGTTCTTTTACAGCAAGAAAATTTCAGCAAAAAATTATAGCAAAATAATTTTTTTAGCAAGCAAACTTATCCGTTTTCAGCCCAACGGACCACCTGGAAACTTCTCAGTTTTCAGCAAAAAATCAGCTTTTTCTGCTTGATCTTGCTGCTGTTCTGCTTGTCTTTCTGTTGTTCTGATTTTGCTGAAGAGCTGCCTGGTATGTGTGCCAAACTGCTGC